>CM076570.1:1426418439-1426543074 GCA_034641835.2 Pinus albicaulis
TTGATCATGGCGCTGTTTGTACCTCGCATTGGCTCTGTCCAATATATCATGAACCTATTGGTAGATGTGTTTAATGTGCTTGATGAAGCTACTTGCTTTGTCAACTTCAGACTGGACATGAGCTGAATCGGCCTGAGCAGCTGCAAATGGCATGGCTACGTCAATGGGACATAGTGGCTGGAATCCCAAGCCCACCTGAAAGGGGTTATGGCCAATTGAACTGTGGAGAGCCCTGTTATAACTAGGTTGTACATATAAGAGGCTCTCGTCCCATGTGCGTGGATGCTTTGAATTGTACATGCGCAGAATGTGTACAATCATTCTGTTGACGACCTCTGTCTGGCCATCTTTTTGGGGATGGAAAGCTATGGACTTGGTGAGCTTTGTGTCCAACATTGACCAGAGGCTGGACCAAAATGTGTTGAGGAACCTAATATCTCAATCTGATATGATAGACTGTGGGATTCCAAAGTGCACCCACACTCGATCAAAGAAGATTTTAGCAGTGGCTCCTGCTGTGATATTCTTCTTATAGGCCGCCATAATGGCCATCTTCGAGAATCTGTCAACGACCACGAAAACACAGTCATTTCCATTCTTAGTAGAAGGCAGGCCCGACATGTAATCCATGGAGATGGATTCCCACGGTCGACTAGGGGTAGGTAGTGGAGTATATAGGCCTTTCTTCTTGATGGTCGGTTTGGCAATGGCACAAGCAGTGCAGGATCTGATGTGCTTCTCGACATCCTTTCGAAGGTTCGGCCAATAGAAATACTTTTGTAGTATTGCCACTGTTTTCTCGACCCCGAAATGCCCAGCGACTCGACTGTAGTGTGCTTCCCATATCATCTTGGCACGCTCGCTTGAAGGAACACAAAGGTGTCCCAGGTGACATAAAGTGCATCTTGGAGGTGAAAATTTGGAACTTTCGTGCCCCCCAAGAGTGCCTTGTAAGTGTGGCCGAATTCTGGGTCACTCTCATAGAGAAGCGGCCAATCAGAAGTCTCGTGCCCACAAGAGTTGAGCACGGTGGTGAGTGCCACGATCGGTGGTCGGTTGAGGCAGTCTGCAACATTATTGGTGCTACCCTTCTTGTACTTGATGTTCAAATGAAACTGTTGCAGATATGTGGACCACTTCTGATGGCGATCATTCTGCAACTTCCCTTGTGTCTGTATGAACTGCAGGGGCCGGTGGTGTGTGTGGATGATTGTTTCCTTCCCCAAAATGTAATGCTTCCATTGTCGACAGGCTTGCACAATGGAATACATTTCTTTGTCATAGGTGGGATACTTATAGCTGTATTAAAACAAGATCTCTTGTGATATGTTTTGAAGTCAAAAATGTTCTCCATATTCATACATATTTTCATTATGTCATAACCATTTAGCTCTTATTTCATAGCCATTTGACCTAAAACCCTACATCAAGTAACCATTTTCATAAATATATGGGTTAGAATCCTTGTTTTCCAAAGTTATTTATTTTATGTATTTAAAGTGAATTTATGATTAGAAACTAGAAAATTAACATAGTTTCATATATCTATATATGTGTTATGAGTTTTGTGACATGTGTAGGTCAAAAGGAGACTTCTAGAAGACCCATATGTGGCACTCTAAGGCCAAATTCGAATTTGGTTGGAGAAGATTATGGGATCAAGAGGATATGTGTCTCACTTCCTTGTTGTATTGAAACTCTAAGAGGATGTGTGTCTCATTCCTCAAGTTGTGTTGAAACTCTAGAAAGACATGTGTCTTATCATTTCCTATTTTGATTGTAACTCTAGAGTTGGAGGGAGAGAATCATGGACTCCCATTAATGAGATGACTCCTCATATTTTGTATAAATAGGAGAAGTTTTCTCCTATCATAGGTAATTTAATCGTAAAAGAGCATCTAAAATGGTTTTTAACTATGTTTTGTGTCTGCTGTTTGATTTATATTTTTTCTCATTTAGCTGCAGAATCTTGCCACTTTCCGCAGCTACTGCAACTTTCTGCAGCCATTTTGTGAAAGTCTGTGTTGCAGGTGTCTTCAGGCAATTAGAGCCACATGGGCAAGTCAGAAATGATGTGGACATGGATCGTGTCCTATTGGCTCGGGAAAATTCACCTAAGGAGGCTGTTGTCAAAGGTGGCCAAGTGGAAGTAAACCGTAGAGTCCCACGGTGACAGGACTCTGTTTCTCATCACGTGAAGATTTGTATGACCGTTTCTAATTTACGGGAGACACATCAACACCTGTACACAGCTCCATAATCCGAATCCAACATCCATTCTTCATAGATTTACCTCACCGCGTCATAATGCCAGACTTCTGATGATATTCATGGTTCTGTATCACTCATAAAAACTTTAGGAAATTAGTTACATCACCTTCAGTTATAAATAACGCGTTTTCATACGCATAAGAGTTAGTTTTTGTTGGTCTCCATTAGCTCTGTAATGTAATTACGCTGCCACTGTGCCGTAATATCACCTTGCTGTTATGACTGCATTTTAATATATAAGAAGACTCTGTTTCCAAGCATAATTCGTACTTGAAGTCTGTTGCCAAGGCTGGTGTAGAGGGCCCCTGCACACGCCGAGGTTTTGTGCATTATTGTATAGTTCTTGTTTTATTTCTTTAAGCTCATTGTGCCATAATTCATTCACATGTTTATACATTGCATCTTTCATGGTATATATGCTTCATTTCTGTTTATAATCTTTCATGCTTTACATCTTGCTTCTGTCATAATCTTTCATGTTTTATGTTATTGTTAACTCCATCGCGTGTTCTCGTTTAGATTACAATACAGTTGTTCTTTAAATTCACATTTTTTACAATGACTAATGACATGGAATCAATATTGTCCTTTTCCGCTAATTTACTTTTCTTAGTTTTTGTTTAATTCCAACACTATTTGTTTATTTCAGTCTTGCACATTTTCTTTAGTAGTTAGATTTAGATATTAAGCTGCTCATGTCATTTTCAGTTACCTCCAAAAGTCATAGCTGGACTAATGGCGAGGGATTGAAGTATGAGTATGTAGTTTGATATTAGTTTACTTTCTGCAAGTTAGATATATTAAATTGCTCATGTCATTTTCAGTTACCTCCGAAAACCATAGCTGGACTAATGGTGAGGGATTGAAGTATGAGTGTGTAGTTTGATATTAGTTTACTTTCTGCAAGTTAGAAATATTAAATTTCTCATGTCATTTTCAGTTACCTCCGAAAGCCATAGCTAGACTAATGGTGAGGGATTGAAGTATGAGTGTGTAGTTTGATATTAGTTTCTTTTTCTGCAAATTAGATATCAGATTGCTCAAGTTGTTTATGGTTACCTCCGAAAGCCATAGCTGGACTAATGGCGAGGGATCAGAATATAAGTTGATGTACTTTGATTTAGATTTACTTTGTTGCAATTCTTGGATTTCTTTAAGCATAGTTTCTTTTGTGTTTAGATAGCAGCAAGGATAGTTTGGTTTTCATGCTCAATAGTTCACTGTTTGATTTACTAGGCTAGCAGCACATTTTCATTTCCTTTCAAATTTTGTCATTGTATGTTTCAAATTCCTTTTGAAGTTTGAAGTTGGTAAATCATTATAAAGGATATCATTGCCTTGAACAATCATAACCATACTTGTTTTTATTTTAGAATTTCCATCTCACATTAGAAAACCAAAAACGACAAAAAGGTAAGAAATAGGTTATCTTGCACATATAGTGCGCCACACTTCATCAGCTTACGAATCCCGGATTGATAAATTAATGTAGCAATTTAGGACACACTAAATTGACCAAACAATTAGCTACATGAATGTCAGATCCAGTGGAGACCCAGTTGAGTTCTAGGTGAAAGGGAAGTTAACTATCAGTTGTAGGATTATTAGGTTGCACACATGCAACCAAATACCCATTAGAGTGCCCATGATACTTGCTCAGTCAAGTTAGGCAAGAATTCCTATCTTTTAGGGATCTATTCCATCAGGGATTGCACAAGCAAGGGAGGTTGTATGGACGCTGAGAATTGGCTATGTGTTGGTCAATTTTGCATATGACAGTGTGAGACAATTATTTGAGTACTGGAGGGATCTTGTGAGAAGAGTTTTGTATGTAATTGTTTCATGATCAATGCTTAATATACAATAGAAGATAGTGGGGTTTTTAGCTGTAAGCTTTCCTTGAGAAATTATTTGTGTTGTGTATGATTGATCTTTCTTCATGTTCATGTGATTAGCGATTGTGTTTTTAATTCCGCAAAATATTTGTAGAAGCGATTCATTATTTAACTTTAGTACATTGTTAGATCGGGCGAATCCAAGATATACATGCACATTGTATAATTTCTATATATATAACAACTACTACAATTGAAACTACCAAAATAGTGACCATTACAGCAGATGATGTAACAATAGATGTCATAACAACTTTCAATGTTAAATCTATTGAAAATGTTGTAACACACATTCAAATCCCTTCAACTAGGTAGTATTTCTTAAAATATGGTGTTATAGATATTTTATCATTGTCTTTAAAAATAAATTCAATATATATATATATATATATAGACACACACACACACACACACACAAAAAAAGGGAGATATAGGGACCCTTTGAGTCAAGATTTTGTAAAATTTTGTGCTATATTTACACTACATTTCCACACTCAAGTGGAGGGATGGTCAATGTTTCCTTACAATGTTGAGTAGCTAGATGTAGTAAAGGTGTTGAAGATGAAATGGTTATGGGGAATGATACTAGATTCAACTCCAAGCGTAGAAAAAGGATAAAAAACAATGGCACAAGTGCAATTGGAACTGGTAGCACTGAATCTCTAGTTGCAAGAAGTGGTGAAAGGGGCCTTCCCTTTGTCTATGTCACTTCTTGGAGAAATGGTTGTTTTTGAAGATCACATGTATAATATCTAGGAGATAGAGGGATATTTCCACCCTAGGATTATGCTTAGAGGTAAAATCAAGTCAATGAATTGTGGGAGGATGAAACAAGTTAAATTTAGTTTAAGAATGAAGGGAAGGAAGGTGAATTAGAGGTGACCTAGGGCTGTCCTAAAGGGCTGCTACAGATCCACACTGAAACTATAATTTGATTTTTCATTGCAACTTCTACAGGGTAAACAATTTCCTTATACATGATTGTTGCAAATTATTTGTGTTTTCCTCACAGTTTTAGAACATATTTATGGTAGTGTTTGCCATGGCTAGTAGTTAGGGGTCAATGTCAAAATAAAGATAATACATGGAATCTATGAATTGGCATTGGTCACTTTTCAAATTGGGCACAATGTACCTCTATTCACTGGTGAACCTATGGATTTTATATGTTGCAACTGTTTTCAACTAAATAAATCAAACTTCCTTATGAAATAGCCTCTTATTGATGAATTATAATGATGAAATCCATTAGGAATTAAGCTTGAAATCTAATGAAGACATTTTCTATTATGCCCTTTTTTGATCAAGAGCATTGATCCCAACAAACGTTTCTTTTGGTCATTTGTATACAATTTGAAGGTTGAGCATTGGTTACATGAATTACAACAATGCATCATGGGTAGGATCCTTTAACTCGCTTGGACTAACAAAGGATCCTTGAAATCGACTTGACAAAGTTTTGGTTTTGTAAATGAATTACATTGACAACTAATTAATGAATTGCACTAGAAAAAATCATTGAGTTTTAGAGAAATCATTGTTTTCTTTTATATTTATTTTCACAATGATCCATGTTGATGAGATAAACATGCCATAAGCCTACTGTTTATGGATCATATGTTAACAAAGCAGTTGAATTTGTAGCCTTGACTCGAGATGTATTGTCTTGAGGAGAAAATTGAGGGGGTAGAAATCTATTTCATCTTTCTTGTCAAAGCTTAAAAGTGGGCAACCAAAGAGGTGTTTCTGCCACCCAACACTACACCAACACTTGGAGGATCAAAAAATAAAATGAGAAGCACAAACATAGGTAAAAAGAGAATGAGAAGAAAATGTTGTAACAACAAGCCATTTCATCTTGCTTGTCAGAGCTTGAAAGTGGGAAACCAAAGAGGTGTCTCTTCCACCAAACACTACACCAACGCTTAGGGAATCAAGAAAACAAATTGAGAAGCAAAAACATAGTTAAAAAAATATTGAAAAGAAGATGATGTAACAATGGATGTTCTAAAAATAGATTCCCTAACAACATGTCAATGCTAAATATGTTGAAATGTTGTAGCAGCTAGTGATATAACACCAATTACCATTGAAAATGTTGAAAATTTTATAAAATTTGATGCTATAACAACTACTACTATTGAAAGTACTAAAACAGTGACCATTACAGTAGATGTTGTAATAACATATGTTGTAACAACAAATGTTGTAACAATTGTGGAGGTAGAAAACCATTTCATCTTGCTTGTCAAAGCTTGAAAGTGGGAAGCCAAAGAGGTGTTTCTGCCACCCAACACTACACCAACACTTGGGGGATCAAGAAAATAAATTTGGCACAAAGGTAAGTAAAATCATATGTGTAACATCACCCAAACCCTCATACTATTAGAGGAATGGGGTAAAACATATATATATATATATATATATATATATATATATATATGTATATGTATATATATATGTATATATGTATATGTATATATATGTATATATATATATATGTATATGTATATATATGTATATACAATCTCGCTTTGAGCTCTGTACGACTTCCTTTCGTCATAAGGGTCTTACAAATAAATTTGTTACTAGATATATATATATATATATCGAGCCTTTCCAAATTCAACAACCTACGCTCACCACATCAACGCCCCATCACTGACCTATCAATAGGGTCCACCTCTGACCAATTGCAGGACTTTTAGGTGGTCATGTCAGCTAGCTCGTCCCATCTAACATCATACCGATCGATCCCATAGTCACGCCACATAATGTTATGGGGTAATATTCTGGTTTTATACCTTTGGGCTTGTTAGAGTCCTATAATTTACAATATCACAAGGAGACTGATTATTGCTTTTATTTTTACTGAAAATAATATTCCATGGATATCATTTATTTTCAGAGAAAGTAAGGAAGGTCGTGAATGTCAAGAGTGTCAAATGAGTCTATCTGTCATTTAGATCAGTTGAAAGAGGAAAAACATTGCTAATTAAGTTTGATGATGAGAAAGATCCATATTTTCTTCATTTATTCCATCTACCCTTTTATTACCTTTCATTTTACCAAATTTTGACACTCCCCTACTCTGAAATCCAATTGAAAGTACTATAAACCACATACCTAACCTCTTTTGGAATTAATCCTTCATAAAACCTGTTTGTGTTAAAAATCCGAAATCCTAGCTCTACTCGCATTTCGTAGCCCGCAAATTTCAAGCCATATTTCTTAAAATGGCTTTGCTGCAACTTATTTTTTTTCGCCGATGCGATGTGGTAGGACCCACCCATTTTTATACATGGAAAAAATCCGCATATAAACCTTTGAATTTCATAATTTCCTTACCTTCCGCCTTTTCTCACTTGCCAACATTCAGCACGTCGCAAACCGCATTTCGCAACATTTATAACTTACCTGTAAGTGCCTGCAAGTTAAAAGATATAACTTGCAATGTGACCCACCCACATTACCTCCAATCGTAAATGATAAAGGATAGGCTAGAAAGGTAAATGTTAAATTCACTGAAGTGCGATATGCGATGCGGTGGGGCTCGATCTAAAATCGTACATCGCAAGTTTTACAAATTAGTCGCAAAGGTAAATGTTAAATTTGTCAAAGTGCAATACCGACCCGATTGCACATCGCAAGTTTTACAAATTAGTCACAAAGGTAAATTTTAAATTCATTGAAGTGTGATGTGCGATGCGGTGGGGCTCGATCGCAAATTGCGCATCGCAAGTTTTAAAGTTTAAAGGGCTAAGGAAAAGTTAATTTTTGCACCATGCAAAGTATGATGGAGGCCTGGATGCGATGTGTTTTTGAAGGCATATTTCAAAGACTTTCAAATATGTGTGCAGGCCCTTTTCTGTGTTAAATCAAATCGGAGGAGGGAAAGGATTTTATAACGTAAAATCCATGGAGCATCGAAGCAAGACAGACGATAGTGGGATCCGATCACCATGAGACAAAAAGTCAAATCAGCTGGGTGGAGCGCTTGTAATTTTCTACGATGGATTTGGAGCCCGCTTTAGCTCCACGGCTGTTGGCTTGAGGGGTCTTGACCTAGGTTTGGATTTAAGGTTTGTCAACAAACCCCTATACTACTGGCCCTTTCGGAAATGACCCACTTTCGCAGGCCAAGGTCTCACCTAAAGTAGTATGGGTGGGTGTCGGAACTAGGTTTCCGCACCGTGGGAGAAAGTGGGTAATTAAGGCAATCTTGTTGAGATCTATCAGGTTCGCATAGAAACAAGCTTATTACCAAGCCCTTAATAGTATAACTAGCATGAAAACATAAACAAAGCTACTATTATTAAGAAGATATTAGCAACACCTTCGCATCCACATGCGCACTAGTAATTATCATCACATAATAACACAATCACAAATAATTAATATATCACAGACACAATCGTAGCTAACGTAGAGGTAATTCAATATTAAACACAACTAGTTCAGATAAAATAGAGATACTTCAATAGATTCTGTGTTCATTAACGTCCAAAACTAAGTTACAAACCCAAGTCACAGCCTGTGCACACATCCAGCGGGGTTCGCACACAGTAAGATTGAGGATCTCCGCGCACACAGCCATAGGAGTCCTTACCCAGTACTACCCAAAACATATCTCAATAGTTCATATTCAACATCAATCATTCTTTCTTACATATAGACTTAAACTATCTATCTATATATATATCATCATATCCTGCACTATCCTGTGTTCCACAAATCGTGGTTTGCGGACTCTAGGTCTACCCTTTTGACCCATTAATATACATTGGGGGCTTTGACCTGCCCCAAAGCCCCTATGCTAGACTAATTAATACAAAAATATATCAAAAAATGCAGCTAGGGGAACCCGTTCCAACAAGCCCCCAACACAATCTTGTGACTCGTCCCGAGTCACAGCGGCCGTGGCGTTTTCATCTTTTCCTGGAGCTACTTGATTGCATCGACCAGAGGGGGCAACACTCCTTTGCTCTGCGCGGCAATTTTTTGCACAATTTATACCAACTTCTGTGAAGTTGGGCCTTTAGTGGCAGTAGTGACACTCTCCAGAGTCTTATTCAGCTGTTTGACCACAACATCCAAGTCCTGAGATATCTTGAGGGCTTCATCAGCCCATGGCTTGAGGTGGTCACTTAGAGCCTTCTTCTTATGGTGAAGCCCTTCCAGGTCATCTTTGAGTGAATGTCTGGCTCACAGACGTGCTAGGCATTGAGTTGGTATCAGAGTGGGCATTGTAGCCTCCATTTTCTCGAATTCTTCTTCCTTCTGGCGCAGTTCTTGGGTAAATTTGCATAGGAGAGGGTCACGCTGCACCGTGGACCATAGCTGCATAGTTGTCTCAAGCAATTCGACGCCCTAAGAAATTTGAGCTGTAATGGTGTTCGTAGCTTCTATGACTAGCGCAGCTCTCTTGGCGCGTACCTCAGGAGGGGTTTCCGGCTGTAACTTAGCTTGCAACGCAGCAATGTGATGCTCCATCTCGGTCTTAATGTTCTGGATCTCGGTCTGAGAAGATTTTAGGGCAGCAACGAGTCCTTCAATCTTAGCCTAGGGGGTGGTAGAGGCCGGAATGTCTTCGGTCACATCTGCATAGAGTATGTTGATTAGGCACTCCAACTTGGTCTGTTGCACAGTGGCAAGGATACACGCGGCCTGTGCCTGGGACACCTCAATAGTTTTTCTACAATGGTTTGCTCGACTGTACTTAGCTTTTGGTGCACCCGCTGGCCTATGTGCTGGATTTCCTCAAAGAGGGATGTGTGGAGAACCTACAACAGCTCGTGAAAAAACTAGGCTAAGTCCAAATGGTACTTTTGCGTAGGCCTAGACTTGTGCACATAAATCGAGCGGACTCGGAGTGATTGTTGTGCCTGGCAGGGGACAGAGGCAGCTCTTGGTCATGGAGATCAACTCATTGTTGGTCGCTTGAGGCAGCCTCGCTTGAACCATGCTCATTTGTATGGTATCAGCTTTGAGCTAAAGAGCTTGGAGCTCAGACTATAATGCGGCGACTGCAGCTTTCTGCTACTCTTCCAAGGCAAGCCACCTCTCTTCTAAAGCAAGGGCGACCGCATCTGCAATTTTCTCCAAATATTCCTCGGTTAAAGTATCCTCAAACTCCCTACTGGGCCTTGTAGCCTGTCATTTCGTTCGCTGGCCCTTGAGAGGTTCAATTGTCCATTTCGTGCCACGCGGGGAACCAATGCCCTGCGCATCCAGACCCTCAGTCTCCATGTCCTGCTGCGATTCCTGCTCCATGCCTTGTGTTGCATCTAGGGGAACCTCCATCCTGGTGGAGCCTTCCAGGCCACAACCTTTTGAGTTCTTGGTGGTATCAGGTGGGGTGGTGGTCTTTGGAACTGCGCTTGTACCAGCAGTGTCAGTCTTTTCCGATTTGAATCCCAATTTCCATTGCGGTGGCCAAGTGGTGATGAGCCGATCGATTTCCTCATCGGCGACCATGTAAGGCAGTGACCTCCAAGTGGGATCCTTAAGGCCCCAAATCTCCACGTTGTGCATTGTAACCTAGAATGTCGTGATGCGCTTATACTTTTCATAGACCGTCGACAACAGGCGTGACTGGGAGTTAATTTCTGCTACGAGTGCGTCTTGAAACAATACCCAAAATACTTTGTTTTCCTTAATACGCTCTGCATCCTTTGAATCCCACAAGCTTGTGTATTGCGCCCCTTCACACATGTCCGTCTCGAGCTTAGGGAGGACCGATCCTTCAAGGGCTTCCCATGCGACCAATGAAATTAGGAACAATGGCCAAGAGTAACATAATGCCTTCCCATGATCCTAGGCCTCGCGCTTTCCAAAAAATCGTTGCAAAGGAACTGCGACTAGTTAAAGCAGACCCCCTTTTCACAGCGGCCAGCAAGCTGAATTACATAGGTAGGGATAGTCGTGGCCTGGCACTTGCGCTTCATTTTACAAGCCAGTAGCAGGGTACCCATGCGCACTCTAGGGTCAGCAATGGTGCTGATCAAGAACCCTCTGGTGTTTCGCTCGACATGGTAGTCTTCTTGCACCTTGTCAGTGATCTAAAGCTCATAGTTTTTGCCAAAATTCTCCATGGGATTCGGCCCCTCCATGGGGAGACTAGTAATGCAGTGAATTAGGGTAGCATCGATAGGAATGTGGTCCTGGATCCACAAGCTACTGTCATGGATCAAGGCAAGCAACTGTCACACAACTTGGATGGTTATACTGTATCGGCCAAAGTGAGGTATCCGCAGCAAGTTTAGTAATCCTAAACCGGCTAACCTGTGCGCCCATGACATTGGTACTACCCATAGCACATCATCCTCTAGTACCCTTTCGAGAAATAGCTTAGGTGCCAATTCTAGGAAGGCCTCCAGGTTGGCAAGGTCGTGATTGTCGAACTTAATTAAGGGGAGTTTGCCAAATGCTTCTCTAATTATGGGGACTTCATTCAGAATCAGTGGAATTTACAGATATGCATGCAGAACATCGATATTATTGGGCGTGCACTCTGAGGGCCTTCGAGGTCAAACATAGGGTGGTAGCCAAGTTAGTGGGGCAGCGAGCCGAGCTTCTTCCTGAGCAGAGAGAGGTCGCTTCACCAGGTTAGGCGAGCGTGCCTTAGGCACCGTTCGGAGGGATTGCACATTATGAGGGGAGGTGTGTGGCTTCCCCCTAGCCCATTTCACATCCCTCCCTTGCCCTTTCTCTTGGCCTTTCCCATTACTCTTCTTTTTCTCCACCTGCTTCCCCTTGGTTGGTGTGGACATGACCTCTTCGACTTCAAGTGTGACCTCTAATACTTCATTGGATGCTCTCTCAGTAGAGGCCACGGTCTGTGATGATTCAGCGGGATTGGTCGTAGTCATTCTCGCTCGAAAGATGAACTCGGGGTTACTACTATCAGAGGGGGTAGCACGCCCAAACATGAACAGAGCACAATAGTTACGAAAATTTGCAAGGCACAAGATTTTCAGGACATGCGGAACCCAATTTTGATCTGCCCTCCTCCCTTTATAGTTTTGAAGAGTGAACAACGGTCAGATGGAACTTAGCTGAAACTTACCATCAAGAAAACGGCAAAAAATCCTCGGAAATCGCTGCATTAATTTCCTACTGCCCGTTCCTTCCAACGGTAAAGTTGGATTTTTACCTAGCGGTACTGTTCCAATAACTAGTTTTTGCAGCTGTGTATTACCCTTGCATGCCAAGCACACCTTCCCAGGATCCCTGGCCTGTGGTCGACCCCTGCGCGTATAACGGGCCTGCCTGCGTTTTTCCTCTTGCCTGCATGTATCCATCCCAATACAGCTACTCCAGACATATAGTCATTTGGTCTGCACCGAGTTGGTCTAGTATGGTTTGAGACGACTGCCATTAACATATCCTAGCAGGGGGTCCTTGTGCAGCGTAGCCAATCTCACCACACTACCAATTGTTTATTTTTGTTACGATATAAGGTCCCAACCAATGTTGGTGGAATTTCCCAGGGTGGCATGTGAACTAGTTGTCATATAAAAATACTAGCTCATCTTCTATAAATGACTTCTGCCAGATATGCCTATCATGGTAGGCTTTTTCCACAGTCCTATGAACTTGCTGATGAAATTTAGCAATGAAACAATCTTCTTCCAAGGCGACTAGCTACGCTAAGAATTTCTGCATGATATCGGGCTCCACCATGTTCGTAAAGGCCGCAATGCGCAAGATAGGAACGATATACTCCATGGGAATAATGGTCTCCTTTACATAAACCATCCGAACAATGTTTTTCTAGTCAATTTCTTGCACGTGGTCCGATAGGCCCAAAGGACCGACGAGATGCTCACGTCCCAATTTCTTCAATCGATATTACAGACCTTGGTAAGTGCCTGTTCCAAAATTTTATTAAAATATTCTACTGTTCCATTTTCCTGTGGGTGATATGGGGTACTTTTTTCATGGTGGATTTGAAACTCCTCAGTCAAAGCTTGTACTGTGTCATTAATGAAATGTGTACCTCTATCGCTCATCAAGATCTTTGGACAGCCAAACCTAGTTAGAATATGCTAAAAAATAAAGTGCACAACGGTATCTGTAGTACAATCCTTCACATCTTGCGCTTCCGCACATATGGTTACATAATTAGTCGTAGTGAGGATGTAGCGGGCACCTATCTTCTTACCTGGTGGGTTGATGGGCCCAATGAAGTATGTTTCCCATTTATCGAACGCCTACAGGGCCATCTGTGGTTGTAAGGGAATTTCATCCCTGCGCGATGGTCTTTCTGTCCTTTGGCATGTGTCGCAGGCTTTGCAATAATCGTGAGAATCACTATGCAGTGTGGGCCACCACAACCCAGCTCCTAAGATCTTCTATGCTATCACTTTTCCTGCGTAGTGACCTCCTGCTACACCTCCATGGGCTTATGCTAAAATGGCTTGTCTTTCATGCTCCAGTACGTATCTTCGCAGTACCTCATCAGCTCCCAACTTATACAAGAGGCCTGCGATGATTGTAAAGTCAGCTGCATGGGTTACCAACTCTTTTTTTTTTTTGTACCGAATATTCTGCAGGTTCCATTCCCGTAGTTAAGAATTGAATAATATCGGCAAAGTGCTCATCAACCACCTTAATGGAAAATAGTTGCGCATCAGGCAATCCTTCTTTTAGGTTGGTTGGTTCTTCACCACTCTCGATTCGGGACAAGTGGTCTGGTCCAGCAATCAATTTCCCCAGCTTCACAATTATCTCAAAGTCATATTCTTGAAATAGCAGTAACCATCGGCAAATCTTCCCCCCCAACATAGGCTTATTGACGAGGTACTTAAAAATTGAGTGATCCGTGAACATCTTGAAGTGCCTTCCCAACAGATAATGTTGGTATTTCTGCAAGGCATAAACCATTGCTAGCCCTTCACGTTCCGTAGTGGAGTAGTTACGCTCCGCACTAGAGAGTTTTCTACTAGCAAACGCAACCGGGTGGTCAATGTCCCCCTCCTCGAGCTGCGTAAGGACAACTCTTATGGCGATCCTTGAAGCATCCACGTGGACATGGACAACCTTTTTCCAGTACAGAAATATGGGGATAGGTGCAGAGATCATTTTTTCCTTGAGTAGCTCAAAACTCTTATAACACTCCGCGTCCCAAAAAAATGGTACGTCCTTCTTTAGCAACTTTTCCCTAGGTGTCGTGATCAGTGCGTACCCTTGAATAAACTTCCTGTAATAGCCTGTTTGCCTGAGGATGGAACGTAGCTGTTTCCAAAGTGTGGGGACTGCTAAATTGATGATAACGACAACTTTGGCAGGGTCAACCATCGGTCCCTGTTGACAGACTATATGGCCTAACAAGATTCCGAAAGGCACACAGAATATGCACTTCTTAATATTTAGGGAAATCTGGTGCTTTCTACAGGCGTCTAACATCATGCACAGGTTTGAGATGTGCTTCTTTACCAATCCAAATACTGTCCAATCGTCAAAGTATACTTCCAAGAACTTGTGAATGAACTCCTTGAACACTGCAACCACTACCCGCGAAAAGATCGCAGGGGCATTTTTGAGCCCAAACGGCATGACGGTGTACTGGAAGGATCCCCATTCAGTGGTGAACGTAGTTTTGTTGCGATATTCAGGTGTGATCCTGATCTGATGGTAGCTTGAAAACTCGTCATTGAACGAGTATGCTTCCTGCCCTCCCACACTATAGAGAATTTCATCTGAGAATGGCGTAGGGAAGGGATCATGTATGCATGCATCATTCAGCTTACACAGGTCAACGCAGATTCTTATTTCTCCTTTAGTATTTTTCTCTTGGACCACCATAGGGCTTACCCAATATGACTATTCTACTGATTCGATGATACCTGCAGCTAGCATTTTGTCGATTTCTTCCCTGAATTTTTGCTTATACTTGTGGTTCAATCGGTAAGGTCGTTGCTTGACAGGGTATGCATCCGGTTTTAAAGTGATTCGCATGACCCCCAAGTCCCTTGTAATGCCTTTGAGTTCTAAAAATTTCGTAGGAAACAGGTCCTAGTACTCCGTGAGAAGTTCCGCGACTTTCCCAACGGTATCATCATCCCAGTAGTCCCCAATTCTAGCTAGCTTAGGTTGTTCTTCTGTTCCAATGTTGACTTCCTTTAGCTTAAGAGGCTTTGTCACATCGATGGCTTGCAATGGGGATCCATCAATTTCTCATTCACCCTCTGATTCTGGGATAGTGATATTTCGCGGGTCTTCGTCACATTCCTCCATTGATAGATTGCGACAGTTAGCAATATCCTGCATATACGTATCCCAAGCTAGTTCCCCATACTCCACACGAGGATGTGATTCATCAAATACTAGGGCATCTATGTCTTGCAGGGCTTCGTCTAATTCCTTAGTTCCGCCTATCAACCCAAACGTCCCCACAAAATCATCCCTCATGGTTTCCTAGTGGCGGGTACGTTGATGTAGCTCTACATCCAAATACCATGTAGCAGGGATTGGTCCCAAGGCATGAATGAACAGGTGGACCCATTCGTCCATGGTCCTTTCGCACCACACCTCCATCCATGCGGATAAGTGCTTGTGTGGGTCCCCTTGGCCAAGGAAAGTATCCATGTGTAGGTGAACCAGGGGTTCAAATAGTAGGATCATCATCTTGCAACATTCCTCCCAATCCTGAAAAGTCCCCTTATGAGTTTCCCACCACCGTGCAGGGGTTGCATGCATGGCTAGGTTAAGCGCCCACATTCTTTATTCCCTTGGGACTTCTGCTTCAAATGCTCTAATAAAATCTCTAATACTACCAGAATCATCAAAGTAAGGCAACTCTCTTACCTCTAAGGAGATACACAGAAAGCTCTTTGTGATCCTAAGACATCATAGCGCAGATATGTCATCATTAGGGGGATTTTGAGGTCTAAAACAGGCCTCCTAAGGAAATTATAAAATAATAGAGGAAATAATAAAATAAGATTTGACTACATCATCAAATTTTAGAGGGGCAAAAAGAAAAACTGTTTTTTCAACTCGTATTTTCAACTTATCTCCCTATGGGTTTACTCAAATTTAGAGTGGAAACACTCGTTGGATGCAAAATTTGATTTCTCATCCAAGGAGTACCCATGTTGCATACTTTCGATGGACCCTACTACAAAAAAAATGAGAAATACATGAAAAATGTGATTGCAAACACGTTTTTTCATGTATTTCTCATTTTCCGTGTAGCAGGATACAATGAAAGTATGCAACATGGGTACTCCTTGCATGAGGAATAAAATTTTGCATCCAATGAGTACTCCCACTATAAATTTGAGTAAAAGCTTAGGGAGATAAGTTGAAAATATGACTTGAAAAAGTAGTTTAATTATTTTATTATTTTTTAATATTTTTACTTTTTTACTCCAAAAATAGTGAATCATCCCCCATGGTTGACATCATCATCTTGAATCCTATTGGTTCTTATAAAATTTATTTTTGTTGTACATTTTTCTTAGGAGGCCCATTTTAGACCTCAAAATTCCCCTAATGGCAACCGGTTCTACCAATTTTCGATCTCTCTGTCGGAGTTAGAGAAACATTCACTGTCTTTCTCCTAGCAAAGCACGCGATCAGCAGTAGGGTTTATCCAATCCTCCTCTCGAGCGGTTAGTTTATAGATATGATCCACGTCGTATTCTTCGCGCACGGGTTCTGTATACCATTCTCCCTCTGTTGGGTCTAGAGGGACTCTAACTCTCGTACCCTCATTCTAAAAAACCATGCTCCTTTTCTTCAAGTTGATAATGCCTCCCATGTCTATAGCCTAGTCCAGTCCTAGAAGCGTAGGATAGGGGTGTGCTTACTCTTCAATCTGGATTACTTCAAAATCCGCATATACCTTAACTCCTGCGATATCGAACATAATCTTTGATAGTCTTCCCAACAGTATGATCTTCTGTTGGTTAGCCATGCGCAGCTGTATAGTAGACCATTCCAGCTTAGGTTCTCCCATCCTCTGCCATGTCTGTTTGGGTAGGACATTCGCATCGGATCCTAGATCCAGGATGACCTGATTCATTTCATAATTGCCAATTTGGGCAGTTAGCCGCATTTCTCGACTAGTTTGTTTCTTATACTTGTAAATTTTGTGGACATATTTAAATTCTGATGGGGGTTCAATCTTTTTCGAGCAATTTTCTATCAATGCTTGAAGATTTTCTACTGCCTTCTGGTTGTGTAGCAACTTCATACATGCATGTAGAAATGGTTTAACTTCTCCATCTGCTTTTAGGTTTGTTGGGGATTTGGAGGTAGATGCCTCGTCCTTGGTAAAGTCTTTGTGAGCCTCTAGGAAGGTCTCTTTCTCCTTATGTAGGTCCAAGCTTTCTTTTTTTATAGCATATTTTCGAATAAGGGGTTCAGCCGCAGCTCCTTCCTCAACTCCTCCCATAGCCATGCCTCTGCATGTAATGACATTAATATTGGGTTCCTTATCACGTGGTTTTGCCTTAACCCTTTTTACATTATGTGTTGGTGTCTCTTGTTTCTCCTGCATCTTTGCTATCAGTGCCAGACAATCTTTGATCACATGATCCAATTGTCTGTAATATCTACAATATTGACATGCAAGGTTCATATAGTCCCTTGCGAAGTTCCGTAATTCTCCACAATTATAGCAGATCAATTACCCTCTTCCCCGACCTACGCTTTCGCCTCTTCCCCCCCCCCCCCCCCCCCCCGCGGTCTCTGGTAGGGGAGCCTCCTCGTCTCGAGGGGGATAGTGGTAATGAAGGGTCAAACTGTACCCTGTACAGGTTTCCTCGGTCTATCATTAGGTCATATGTTCAGCAATTGTGTTCATCATGTCCCACAGATGAGCAGAATCGGCATCATCGTTGCTTCAACTCTGGAACATAGGCACCAAGATGGGGGTAGTGGTTGGTCTCATGTAGTCCAATTACACAGCAGTATGCGCACCATAACGTGGGGGTGCTTGGTCCCGCAACTTCTTTAGGTTGCAATGGGTTGCGCCCCCTAGCCTACATGTAGTCTACCAGCAAAGGGCACTGATCCTTGGTGTGGCTGGACACCCTGCATCTTATGCACCAAATGTCTGGACTAAATTATTTTCCTCGCTCTTTGTACAAATTATGGATTTCAAGGTGCATTACCTCCATCTATCCCTGGATCTGCCGTACCCCAAACTGGGCATCATCTCTTGGCGCAACTTCTAGCTTCATGGAAATCTCCAAGGCTTTCTATTGTGTATCAATCGCTTGCTGACCCATAGGCCCACGCAGGTGAGGTAATAGCATGGAAATGAACCATTCCTTGTGCTGTCTATCCTCATACTTAAATTCCTCATCCCTGATAACCTTCTTTAGCCACTGATCAACCTCCCATACTGACTCAGTGGGTCCCTATTTAAAGTCTTTTAAGTCAACCACTAGTTGAGCGTAGGACTTAGGCTTCTGAAACTGTTGTTTTAAAGCATCCTTAATTTCTTGTATCGTTGGATCTGCATGTTGGCCTACATACCCCATGAACCAATCCAGGGCCCTTCCTTCAAAAGTGAGGGATAGCTGCGCCCTTTTTACAACATCACTAGCAACATTTTGCGCAGTCCATACTGATTCCGCTACGAACCAAAATCGATCCATGTCTTCGTCTCCCACACCGTTGAAGGTGGGAAGTCTCATGTGTGTGGCCATATCTTCTTCCAGTAGTGGTGGAGGGGTAGGGGAGTTCTTTCCCTTACACTGATTCGACGATAGTGTAGCCGGAGGAATAGTTCCTGCATGCAAAGATGGCTCTCTTAAGGGGTTGTAGATGGATCTATCCCCTTCTCAGTTGACTCAGTAGTACTTACCACTTCATGTTGTACTCTCACCCTGATCAGAGGTCATTCATTTGGTGTGGCTTCACAAAATTCATTTTTTGCACAATATTATTTTAATTAGTAGTGGCAACGTTCACAAGAACTTACCTCAAAATCCTTTGAAGAACCTTCACTTCGCTTCAGAGTAGGATACAAACTAATCGACTACAAATTCTGTTACAAATCCTCCTAGCACAATATCCACCCAATGATCTACAGTCTGGGTGATTGTGTTATCATCCTTTTGTAACTGTTGAATCAATTTCAAAGTCCACTACGTAACCTGATTGTTTGTCCAACATGTCTGGAATTCTACTAGCCTTGCTAGCCACTCCTGTAGCTCATGCGCGAAAGTTACAAAGAAAATTTCATATACTTATGTGAAAATATACTTGTTCTTCCACTTCTCAGTTGTTAGCTTCGTGCCGCGATTCTCTTTTATGGAAAATTCCTAAATCTGTTTTTCAAAGCAGTCTTCGAGCTCCAATTTCTCAGGTCGCCAACGACCTCGTGGCATTACCTGATCTTTCTCTCAAAATGCTCCTAGTCCCGGCAACGAAACCATTTGTTGGCTTGAGGGGTCCTAACCCAGGTTCAGATTTAAGGTTTGCCAACAAACCCCTATACTACTGGCCCTTTCGACAATGACCCACTTTTGCAGGCCAAGGTCTCACTTGAAGTAGTATGGGTGGGTGCTGGAACCAAGTTTCCGTGCCCTGGGAAAAAGTGGGTAATTAAGGCAGTCTTGTTGAGATCTATCAGGTTCATACAGAAACAAGCTTATTACTGAGCCCTTGACAGTATAACCGGCATGTAAACATAAATAGAGCTACTACTATTAAGCAGATCTTAGCAACACCTTCGCATCCACGTGCGCACCAGTAATTATCATCATAGAATAACACAATCACAACTAATTTATATATCACAGATACAATCATAGCTAATGCAGAGGTACTTCAATAGTAAATGCAACCAATTTAGATAACATAGAGATAATTCAACATATTTCATGTTCATTAACGTCTAAAACAAGTTACAAACGCAAGTCACAACCCGCTCACACAGCCAGCGGGGTCCGCACACAGCAGGACTGAGGATCTCCGTACACACAGCCAACAGGAGTCCTTACCCAATACTACCCAAAACAGATCTCAATAGTTCGTATGTAGCATCAATATTTCTTACTTACCTCTAGACTCAATCTATCTATCTATATATTTATATCACCATAGCTTGCGCTATCCTGTGGTCCACAAATTGTGGTTTGTGGACTTTAGGTCTACCCTTTTGACCCATTACAATACATTAGGGGCTTTGACCCGCCCCAAAGCCCTTGCGCTAGAATAATTACTACAAAAAAATATCAAAAAACACAGCTAGGAGACCCCGTTCCAACAATGGCAGAGATCCACTTCGCACCACCACTCCCCCCCCCCTTCTATTACCACTTACCTCTTCGGGGGGGGGGGTCCAAAATATCATTTATTACCAATCAAAACCACTCACCACCATTTTTCTAGGGGAAGGGAATTCCTGCTAAAAGAAAAAGGGGTTTGTGTTCTGAGAATTCGCCAAAGCCACCAGGAGTGAAGACTCATATGAACAGAGAACGGGTCAGGAGTGGTCAAGTCAGGAAAAAAGGGGGGTTTGTGACATAACGACAGAAATACTCGGGCCAAACCAGACAAGGGGTAAAAGGTAGGGTGAGGCTGAACATCATAAAGAAAAGATGGTAAAGGTCAAGTCGGGCATTTAAGCAGATATTTAACAACAGAGACTAAAGGGGCAGCAAATCACATCAACACCAGCATCTATAAATGAAAGTAGCCAACGACACAGTAGAATTTATGATCCGACAAGGGAGGTCTAAAAATCAAAGCCAGAGGTCAAAGTCGTGTTCCTAGCTTCTTCGTGATCGCCTCAGCCACCTTCGACCTAATTTTGGTTTACTTAAGATTGCCAAAATTAATGTTACAGTCAGAGATATTTTAATATAAATTCAGAGGTTATTGTAGAAGTTACTATTATAGGTGGTCTGCCAAATATATTTTAGTTCAACCCCTGCGTGGTAGAAATTGTCAAAATTCCATTTACTTTGTATTTAATGTGGATTGTTGACCTAGATTAGGGAAACCACCTCAATTGCAGTTAAATATTGCATGGATTTTCATTATCAAGGGTTGGACTTTGTTTAGACTCTGCTTTGCTAGATTATTGTATTGGATCTTTGTAAGAATTTTGAGATGGGCATCAATAATGAAAGCATGTTCACAAGATCCTTGAGCTATGTTAATGGTGATGTTCTTTCCTCTGTGTTAACATTTTCCCCATGTCTTTCCATACTATATTCCAGTTTCTTTGATTACAGAGTAGAAGTTTTAGATTAATATATGCTGAGAAAGCACCTTAAGTCTGTCTGCTTTTGCTATCTTAATGTTTTCCTTTTAAGTATGACTAAATAATTCTTAACTTCTCTATAGCTCTGCTGAAATTGTTGTCTTAAAGATTTTCCTTTGAAGCATAGTTAAATAATTCTTCACTGCTCTTTAGCCTTACCAAAACTTCTTGATCAACGGATGTCATTGATTTCAACCCAAGCAGGACCAGGGGCTACCCCAATATTGCATGGGAATTTTGACCTACCAAATTACTATATTCTGGGTCAAGAATTATTTTGATGGTTTCTACTTGTCGAGATGTTTCCGTTGATATATGGCACGCAACGTAATTCTTCACGATTTGAGAGATATTCATGTTTGAAGTTTTTAACCCTAGTTAATGGGCTAAAACCCCATGGGGTTGTGGCATGGGTCATTGAAAAGTAAATAATTAATCATTTTTAAGCTCCTAAAATCCCTCCTATCTTCACTTGTTGAAGACCCTCTCAACCTAAGAATTTATATAAATTGTGATCCTCATATCCTCCTTATGCTGAAATTTTTATGAGGTGAAGCC
This sequence comes from Pinus albicaulis, assembly GCA_034641835.2. Classification (NCBI taxonomy): domain Eukaryota; kingdom Viridiplantae; phylum Streptophyta; class Pinopsida; order Pinales; family Pinaceae; genus Pinus; species Pinus albicaulis. The sequence continues at coordinate 1,426,440,397 of CM076570.1, forward strand.
AAAATTTTGAGGAACATCCTGTAAAAATTTCAGATCAAGGTGTACAATATTTTTGGATATATGATCTGTGGAAGTCAGTGTTTTTGCAGGCTCCTAAAATTCATCTCAAAGAAGTGACCTTGGGAAAATCGTCATAACCCTCTGTCTGAATATCAGATTGGAATTCTGTAATAAGTGGCAAATAGAAAACGGTCTGTATTTTTTTCTATATCAATTTTACAGCCTAATGAAGAAACATTGACATGTGGCACGTCGTACAAGTTCGCTCTATGGAAACAATCCATAATTAGGGCATTGTGAGAGATTGGGCATAAATCTCCCTTGAAGAATCCATATTGGGTCAAACCTATGGCATTGGAAAGAAGACTCAGAGGAATACTATAGGGACAAAAATAGCATATTGGGTATTTGAAATAACAGAGATACACCAGATTCAATATCGGGCTCCTAGAAGGCAAGAATAAGCTAGATTATGTGTTGTCAAGGGCTGCAAAGGACCAACCTTTCTAGGGCAGCAAAGCAAAGGAAGGTGTAGCAGAGGGTAGCATGACAAGAGCAGCAACCAAGGTGCAGAACAATAGCAAGAAGTTCACCATATGAAGTCTTCAAGTGGGCATCACTACATACAATCATTGTAAAGGTATCATTGTTCTAAGTCATTGTACATGCATCATTGTAAAAGTTGTACAAGTGTCTATCTGCCAAGAGTTGAAGAGACAGTGTCGGGTTCAAGTCTAGGATCATCATTAGATGGTTGTGTCATTGTTGGGGTTATGGTCTAGTCTATCTTCTTCTTATACATCACTCTATATCATTGTAAAGTGGACCATTTTCCCTGGTACATGAGTCCATTCTTGTTTTATTCTTCTATAGGGTGGTAGGGTGGTGCTAGGGTGATTTGTAGCTCATTGGGTGTTGGGGCATATGTTCAGTTGACTACTGAATAATCTCGGGCATTGGAGCATCCATCTAGTGGGAGCTGGAGAAGAATGCTATACTAGATTCTAGGAAGTTGGAGCTTTATTTTCAATTGGAGTTGAATATTAAAGAATTATTAGAAAAGCATTAGGTGGTTTTTGTCCCGGAGTGGGTTTCCACCTTAAAAAATGTGTGCATTTGTGTTCCTTTTGTTTAATGCTATCCTTGTACAAACACTGATAATAATTGAAGATTAACTAATGCTTTAATTGAAAGAAATATTGATTCACCCCCCCTCAGTATTTCCAACAATTGGTATCAGAGTTTGGTTCCTTCAATAGCAGTTTAGCAGCTGGAAGGAGGTCATGGAGCATACCAAGAATGGTATACCTCTGTTCAATGAAATAAATTATGAAAACTGGAAAGGAAGAATGGAGGTCTATCTCTTGTCACAAGGTTACGAAGTATGGGCCACTGTTCAAAATGGATTTACATCAACTGCAAATGAACATGGTAAGGATAATTTGGAAAATGATGCAAAATCAAAGAATATTATTATCAGTGGACTTATTGAATATATTTATCATAAGGTGTTGGGTTCTAAAACCGCCAAAAATGTATGGGACAAACTTGAGAATATATATGTAGGTGACTCAAATGTCAAAGAAGCAAAGCTTCAAATCTATAGAGCAAAATTTGAGCAACTCAGAATGAAAGAAGATTGCAACATTGTTGCATACTTCCAATACGTTGATGAAATAACCAATACTATGGAAGGATTGGGAGAGCAAGTTGACAAGAAGACTATTATACGAAAGATTCTTAGAACGTTACCAAGGATATTCAACCCAAAGGTGTCGGTCTTAGAATACAATGAAAATTTGGACAAACTCAGCAAAGAGGAATTGCATGGAGTTCTCATAGCATATGAAATGAGACTTGATGAAGAAGAGGGTACTTTGCATCTAAAAACTATGTTCGTTGCATCTAAGAAAACCAATAAGGACAAACAACCTTCAATTGAAAAGACATGCACCTGCAAGTGTGAAGAAAAGGGAGATGATGAAGAAGGTCTTTCAGATGAAGAATATGCTTACTTTACGAGAAAACTAAAAATATTTAAGGCAAAATTCAAAGGTAAACTTCCATTGATATGTTTCAGCTGTGGTGAGGTTGGGAATTTTGCAGCAAAATATCCAAACAGAAGTGATGGCAACTCAAAAGGAAAGAAAGGCTTTAAGAAATTCAACAAGCAAGAAAAATGGAAAGGGTCAAAAAGGAACTTTCTCTCTAAAGAAGATAACTCATCATCCGATGAAGACAGTGATAGCGAAGAAGAAGCTAATGAGAGAGTATTGTTTATGGCCAAGCACAATAAACAAGAGCTATCAAACAACGAAGAAGAAGGGTTGACCATAGAATAATTTTCTAAGGAGGCAATCAGGCTTATAAAAGAGCTCAAGGCTGAGAAAATCCGTTCCAATAATCTTGAAGAACAAGTTCAAGGTCTCCAAATTAACGTTGAAGAACATAAATGTATTTAAGAGTCACTTCAAAAGAAGTTGGAAGAAAGCAACCAAGAAAGGGAAGCGTTAGAAGCCAAAGTAGTCTCACTGCGTAAGGAAGTAAAGAAGGAATAAACTATCCAAAACTATGTCAACAGCTCAAGGGAATTGGAAGAAATCATCAACAATCAACAATCTTACAACGACAAAACTGGCCTTAGTTACAAATAAGAAGAAGCAGGACCTTCTACAACAAAATACAATGAACCTATGAGATCTTACATGCATGTAGACTTCATTGGACAATATTCACAAGAACATCCTTGGAAGACGATTCCTCGATGAAGATTTCCATCCATGTACCAACATATATTTCATGGCTATTATTATTCATGTGGAAATTTTTTTATAAAGCCGTACAATGTCGCATGTACCCTAGGAACCAATAAAATTCCAGGAGATCCTTCAAATATGAACCTCTCAGGGCTCAACCAAACATCAATAGATTTGAACATTTAAGAAATAATATGGAATGTTACAAATTTCAGAACTTTGGACACATAACCAGAGATTGCAAACTTGAAAATCCTTCAGAAGAATCTTCGAAGCCACAGAATGAACGAACATGGAAGAAGAAGAAGACTGATAATTGTGCTCACGCTCTCAAGGCTCAAAACAACAAAGATATGTGGTATGTTGATAGCGGTTGCTCAACGCATATGACTGGAGATAGAAAGAAATTTGTATCTCTGAAAGAGAAGAAGGATGGAATCGTGTCCTTTGGAAATGATGGATCTTCAAATGTTATAGGATCAGGTATCGTCACTCTCAAAAGAAAAGATGCTCTAGCCAAGAATGTTCTATTGGTTGAAAACATGAATCATAGTCTGCTTAGTGTTTGAAAAATGTGTGATCAAGGACACACAATACTATTCAACTCCACAAAATGTGAAATCAGGAAAGAAAAGTATGGTGATATTGTGGCTACAACAAGTTGAGCTCCAAACGACATATATGTTATGGATGAAGCAACTAAAGCACATCTACTAGCTAAAGAGGATGATATAATATTGGGTATCAATGATGATCGACTAAGTAAGAAATTTGCTACAAATATGCAAAGTGAGTTCGATAGGTCTTTACTTGGTGAGCTGACATACTTCTTAGGGCTTCAAATATCTCAGCAAGAGAAAGGAATATTTATATGTCAAGCCAAGTACATCAAGGAAATGCTCAAGAAATTCAAAATCGAAGATTGCAAACCCATCCTTACTCCGATGGTAACAAGTTGAAAATTGAGCATAGACGACTCATCTAAGGATGTAGATCAGAGGTTGTATAGATCTATGATTTGTAGTCTTCTATACGTAACAGCCTCCTGGCTAGATGTTATGCAAGCAGTTGCAAAATTAGCAACATTCGAAGCAGCACCAAAAGAATCACATATTATTGTCGTCAAAAGAATTCTTCAATATCTAAAGGGAAAAATATAATATGGCTTGTGGTATCCCAAGGGTAACAATCTCATTATTCGAGCCTTTACAGATGCAGATTGGGCAGGAAGCATTGATGATCGTAAGAGTACTTGTGAAGCATTGGAATATCTTCCCCAGAAGCTTGGGATTCTCCCAATTTCTCATTAGATTTTCCTTATTTAGAATATAAAGGGGGAGTGGAAGTGTGTACAGGTCTGCAGGATGGTTGTGTGTCAGGGGGAGTTACCCTTTGCCATTGATGTCAAAGGGGGAGATAATTTTGTAGGAAGAGGTGTCATGATCGCAGGGGGAGTACTTGTGTTGCCATCAATGCCAAAGGGGAAAATTGTTGATCAGCGGTTGTCATTGATGTCAACCCAAGCAGCACTAGGGGCTACCCCAATATTGCATGGAAATTTTGACCTACCAAATTACTATATTCTAGGTCAATAAAATTCTTTTGATGTTTTCTACTTGTTGAGATGTTTCCGTTAATATATGGCACACAGCGTAATTCTTCATAGTTTGAGAGATATTCATGTTTGAAGTTTGTAACCCCAGTTAGTGGGATAAAACCCTATGGGGTTGTGGCATGGGTCATTGAAAATTCAATAATTAATCACTTTTAATCTCTTAAAATCCCTCCCACGTTCACTTGTTGAAGCCTCTCTCAACCTAAGCATTTATATAAATTGTGATCCTCATATCCTCCTTACGTAGGGATTTCTCTATCTGAAATAGGTCATCGTGGAATTTTTTCTCTAACTTTGTTTCTATGAAGGTTCAAAAGCTGAAATTTCTATGAGGTGAAGCTGAAATCCTGAGGAAGATCCTGTAAAAATTTTAGATCAAGATGCACAATATTTTTAGAGATATGATCTGTGTAAGTCAGTGTTTTTGCAGGCTCCTGAAATTCATCTCAAAGAGTGACTTTGGGAAAATCGTCATAACTCTCTCTCTAAGTATCGGATTGGAATTATGTAAAAATTAACAGATAGTTCATGGGCTTTGTTTTTTTCTGTATCAATTTTAGAGCCTAATGAAGAAACAATGACACGTGGCATGCCGTACAATTTCGCTCTACTGAAACAATCCATAATTAGGGCATTGTGAGAGATTGGGCATAAATCTCTCTTGAAGAATCCAAATTGGGTTAGAACTATGGAATTGGAAAGAAGACTCAGAGGACTAATATAGGGCCAAAAATCACATATTGGGGATCTGAAATAACAGAGATACACCAAATTCAATATCGAGCTCCTAGAAGGAAATAATAAGCTAGATCATGTGTTGTCAAGGGCTGCAAAGGACCAGACTTTCTAGGGCAGAAAAGAAAAGTGAGGTGCAGCAGAGGGTAGCATGACAAGAGTAGAAACCAAGGTGAAAAATAGCAGCAAGAGGTTCACCACATGAAGTCTTCAAGTGGGCAGCACTACATACAGTCAGTGTAAAGGTATCATTGTACTAAGTCATTGTAAATGCATCATTGTAAAAATTGTACAAGTGTCTATCTGCCAAGAGTTGAAGAGGCAGTGTTAGGAGGTCTAGGATCATCATTAGGTGGTTGTGTCATAGTTGGGGTTATGGTCTAGTATGTCTTCTTCTTCTACATCATTCTATATCATTGTAAAGTGGACCATTTTCCTTGGTACGGGAGTCCATTCTTGTTTTATTCTTCTATAGGGTGGTAGGGTGGTCCTAGGGTGAGTTGTAGCTCATTGGGTGTTGGGGAATATTTTCAGTTGACTACTGAAGAATCTTGGGCGTTGGAGCATCCATCCAGCGGGAGCTGGAGAAGAATTCCTTTCTAGATTCTAGGAATTTGGAGCTTTATTTTCAATTGGATTTGAATATTAAAGAATTATTAGAAAATAATTAGGTGTTTTTTGTCCCGTAGTGGGTTTCCACCTTAATAATTGAAGATTAACTAATGCTTTAATTGAAAGAAATATTGATTCACCCTCCCTCTCAGTATTTCCAAAAAAACTGACACCTTTAATGTTTTCCCTTGTGAAGTTTAGTTAAAGAATTCCTAATCACTCTTTAGCTCTACTGATTCACCCTCCCTCTCAGTATGGAAGGAAGTGTTATACCACCATTCAGCTAGAGGTAACCACTTGACCCATTGTGTTTTTTTATTAGATACAAAACAACAAGGATATCCTTCCAAACATTTTTTCACTATCTCAGTTTGACCATCGGATTGAGGATCATAAGATGAGCTATGAGCTAGTTGAATACCTAAACAAAAAAATAATTTCGTCCAAAAATTTCTAGTAAAAATTGGATCTCTCACTTACAATAATCTTTGGGTTTCCACGTAGCTTTTGAATTGCTTCCATAAATACAGTAGCAACTGTACTTGCTTTAAATCGATGAGATAATGCCCAAAAGTGTGCATACTTGGTAATTCTATCAACTACCACCATGATGACAATATTTCCTTAGAACTTAGGTAAAATTGCGATAAAATCCATTGAAATATCCTCCCAGCGTTGACTTGGAATGGCTAAAGGGTGTAGAAGACCTGGGGTCTTAATTGTCTCAACTTTATTTTGTTGGCAAACCAAAAATTCTGCCACAAACTTTTGAATATCAGATTTAAGGCCATCCAAAAAAAAATCTTTCTTCACCCTGTGATAAGTTTTTAAAAATCTTGAGTGTCCTCCTAGAGGAGAAGTGTGCAATTCCAAAATAATCTTTTTGTTTTAGTTGGGAATTCTTACAGAAATATAAGCGATCTTTGTACCATAAGGAATCAATTTTCCAACTAAATGTATCAGATGTACTAGGATCTTGTTGCAAGTTTTGAATGAGTGTCCACACTTCTTCATCCTTCTTCCATTCATCCCTTGCTTCGGTTATCCAATATGGTTGGATAATAGAAATGACAAAAAGCAATGCTTCCACCTCTTCATCCTTTCTTGAGAGTGTATCTACAAAAACATTTAGCTTTCCTTTTTTGTAGATGATTTCAAAGTGATAACCTAACATCTTTATGACCCATTTTTGCTTCTCTTCTGAAGATAATCTTTGTTCCAAAAAGTGTTTAAAACTATAATGATCAATTTTTACCTTGAAGTGTCTTCCCATTAGGTAAGATCGCCATTTATTTAGTGCATGTAGTATTGCCAACATTTTCTTCTCATAAATAGCTTTTTGTAAATACTTTCCTTTGATTGGACGGCTGTCAAAAGCAATGGGTCTTCCTTATTTCATTAAAACAACACCAATTCCATTTCTTGAGGCTTCACATTCCATAATAAAGATTTTTGTGAATTCTGGCGTAGCTAAGACCAGTGCTAGGCACATTGCCTCTTTAAGATGTTCAAAGGCCTTAGTTGCTTCAGGAGTCCACGAAAATGCATCTTTCTTAAATAATGCTGTTAGAGGTGTTGTTATTCTCCCATAATACTTAACAAACTTGCACTAATACCTTGTTAACCCGAGAAATGCTCGCAATTGATTTATGGTTGTGGGGACTTTCCATTCCTTAACGCCTTTAATTTTGTTAGGGTCTACCTTAACACCCTCGTGAGATACAATATGACCCAGATATTCCACCTCTTTTACTCTAAAGAAACATTTGGAGGTTTTTGCATATAATTGTTTCTCTTCCATTAGTTTGAGCACCTTGTCAACATGTTGAACATGATCCTTCCAAGACTTATTGTAGATTAGTATATCATCAAAAAATACTAACACAAATTTTCTAAGGAAGGGTTTGAAAATGGAATTCATCAACCCTTGAAATGTAGAAGGTGCATTGGTGAGGCCAAAAGGCATGACCAAAAATTCATAATGACCCTCATGAGTTCGAAATGCTGTTTTTGGAATATCTTCAGTCTTCATTCTAATTTGATGATATCCCGAACAAAGATCCAACTTGGTAAAATAAATTGCTCCATGTAATTCATCCAATAATTCATCAATCACAGTAATGGGAAACTTATCTTTAATGGTGAGCTTATTGAGCTCCCCATAATCCGGACACATTCACCATGATCCATCCTTCTTTTGTACCAATACTACAGGAGCAGAGAAAGAACTTTCACTAGGTTGAATTATACCCGCCTCTAACATTTCCGCAATCATACGTTCAATTTCGCTCTTTTGGAAGTAAGGATATCTATAAGGCCTGATGTTTGGAGGAACACTTCCTGGAATCAAATGAATAGCATGATCATGATCACGAATAGGTGGGAGTCCTTTGGGAGTTTCAAACACCTTGGAATGATTGTCCAAGACTTGTTGGAGATCTGCAAAAATATATGATTTTGATGTTGGAACTTCTAGTGAGCATAATTGTGCAATTGCGCCTCGTTGTTCTTTCTTTAGAAGCTTTATCCTGACATTAGAGCTTATTATCCTTCCCGGCTTCCCTACAATACCCCTTAATTCGACTTCCTTTCCTTCCGAAAATAATTCAAGAAAAGTTCTTGAAAATTAAAAGCTGCCATCCCCAAATATTGTGATCATTCTACTCCTAGTAAAACATCAGCACCTCCCATTGGAATGAAAAACATTGGACTATTCAATACATATTTCCCCATGGTTATCTTGATATTATGGTATTTTCCAGAGCAATTTATAGTTCCTCCATTTGCAACCATTACTTGACATTCTGGTGTTGGGTATAGGAAGAAATTCAATTCCTTAGATACCTTACAATGAATAAAATTATGGGTACTACTCGAATCAATCAACACTATTACCTTTTTCTTCTTGATATGTCCTTCTATCTTGAGAGTTTGAGGAGAGGTAATGCCTGCCAATGCATTACACGATATGGTTAGAATCATTTCTTCTTTCTCTAGGTTTGTTTCCTGGTGTATATCCTCTTCTTTTGAAGTTTCTTCTTCATTTTATTCCTCCTCTTGATAATCTATGTAAAATAATTTCTTCTCAGCACACTTATGACCTTTAGTGTATTTTATATCACAACTGTAGCAAAGCCTTTTTGCTATTTTTTCTTCCAATTGTTGTGGTGTCAACCTTGTAGGTTGTGGAAGTCTGGGAGTAGCAACACTTCCATCTTTATAGATGTGAGTGGTAGGCTTCTTTGTCACCATAATTTTACATTCAATTTTTCTTGCCAACCTGAATGACTTCTCCAATGAATCGGGTTCCCAAACATGAACCTCATGTTAAATGTTATCCTTTAAAGTCCCTATGAAGACATCAATCCTATGTTCCTCTGGAATATCAGTTACCCTTATATTCAATTTTTGGAAGTCCTAAATGTGCTCCATGATTGAACCCTTTTGTTCGAGATTTATCAATTGGTTAAAGAAGGTGTTGCTCTTTGTATCCTCATAATGTGCTATCATTTCCTCCATAAAAATGGACCAAGTGACAATAGTTTTATGGGAGAAAAGCCATTGATACCATACAAATGTATTTTATCTCTAAATATAAAGTTGCAATGCGTACCTTTTGTGTGTTTTTCACATTATTGAGATCAAAATATTGTTCCATTTGTAGTATCCATGTTAAGGGATCCTTGCCATAAAAATTCCTCATATCGATCTTTGGAATATGGTGGGTCTTCCATTCAACATTTGAGTTTATGAAATCACGATTAAAATTTATTTTGTTCTCATCATGAGTTTCCTCTACTATATTTTTGCAATTAGGAATAATTTCTTGTATCAACTTTGTCAAACCTTCCTTCAAACCTTCTATGTCTACTTTTAGATAAGTATTCATGTATTCCATGTTGTCTTTCATTTTTTCTTCGATCTTAGCTTCCATGTCTTCCATGCCATTATTCAAACCATCCATCATGCTTTTCTTCAAACCATACATATTAGCTTCCATGCTCTTCTTCAAACCATCCATCTTAGCTTCCACACTTTTCTTCAAAACTTCCATTTCATTTTTTTTTGCTCTTTGCGAGAGCGAAATTTGGTGCACTTGCTCTTGTAATTTTGATATATCATGTTGCATTTCTTCATATTCATGAGTCATAGTAGAGTATTATGAGGGCTTAATGGGTGTTGAATTCTTTTTAGGGGGCATTTTAAAACCAATACTAATATCTATGCCTCAATATGCCCTTGGAATCACTTCAAACTGATTTTTTAAACAAGACTTATGCAATTTGAAAGAAAAATACAGACATTTTTATTTATTTTGAGGAGCTCGATATTGAAACTGAAATATCTCTGTGATTTCAGATATTCTATATCTGAAATTCGGTCCTGTATTAGCTCTCTAAATCTTCTTTCGAATGCCACAGGTCTGACCTGATTTGGATGCTTCAAGTCAAATTTATGCCTAATCTCCCACAATAACCTAATTATGGACTCATTCAATAGAGAAAACTTGTACGATGTGCCACATGTCACTGTTTTCTCCTTCGGCTCTGAAATTTATACACAGAAAACTAAATTCTGTGCACTTTTAGCCAATTTTTTACAAAATTCCAATCTGATGTTCAGAGAGATAGTTATGACGATTTTCCCAAGGTCACATATTTTTGATGAATTCAAGAGGCTGCAAAAACCATAACTTGCACAGATATATCTCTAAATATATTGCGAACCAAGATTTGAAATTTTAACACAAAGTTCCTCAAGATTTCAGCTTCATGTGTTAAAAATTTCAGCTTCTGAACCTTTTTAGAAAAAAAAATTACAGTGAAAATTCCACGATGACCTGTTTTCAGCAGTGAAACCCTAGAATCCAAAGCTATGATACCAAATGTTATGAAACCAGCTCAAAAAACAGAAGAAAAGAGAGATCAACGCCTTATAATTCTGCCACTTCAACGGGGAAACATCCTTTACATTACATAAATGAACAATTCTTGGATGATACAAATGACAAAACCTCCTTCTATATATAGGAGTCCATGGGGTCACAATATACTCCTAGCCGACCTAACAATAATAATGTAAGGGCACAATAATAACAATATGGGGGTTACAGGGTACAACAATAACAATAAGGGGGTTGCACTAACAACAATAAGGGACTACACTAGTAATCTAGTGACCTAACAACAGTGACCGTTATATTGGATGTTGTAACAGTAGATGCCATACTAACTATCAATGTTAAATCTATTGAAAATGTTGTAACAACTATTGTTGTAACACCCATTCATATCCCTTCAACCTGCTAGTATTATCATTTTTCAGCAATTTGAAGAAGTCTTTCTTAAAATATGGTGTTGTAGCTATTTTATCATTGTCTTTAAAAAAAATATTAAAAAAATAATACACACACACACATAAAAAGAAAAGGGAGATATAGGGACTCTTTGAGCCAAGATTTTCTAAAATTTTGTGTTATATACACACTACATTTCCACACTCAAGTGAAGGGATGGTCAATGTTTCCTTTCAATGTTGAGTAGCTACATGAAGTAAAGGTGTTGAAGATGAAATTTTTATGGGGAATGAGACTAGAGTCAACTCCAGGTGGAGCAGAAGGATCAAAAAGAATGGCACAAGTGCAATTGTAATTGCTAGCACCGACTCTCTAGTTGCAAGTGTTGAGACAATTAATTATTCCTAAAGGATCAACTAACTTTTTCACATTATATTTTCAACCCGAGGTCTCATCTAGTTATTTCAAGGTTATCCGTGTCGTTTATGCAAGAGATAATGTCGCTATCACAAATCACTATTATCCTAATAGTAAGAAAAATTGCAATGATAAAAGAATCAATCCATAACACGACTAAGAACTCTTCTTTTAAGTAAAATAAATCATTCAAAGCATAAAATCCTAAATACTTTTTGCAGGAAACAACAAAGAAAAACTTTCAAGTACTGAATTGTTACCTAGGGAACAAAAAATATGAAACGAGAGAAAAAACACTACAAAATTATGCTAACGAAAGGAATTGTCTACAGAAAGTGACAAAAAGCAAAGAAATTCAATGGCCCTATGGTATTTCTATGAGAAACAATAATGAAGTAGCAACAATCCCAAATAAATTATTTAAGGTAAATCCAAATCTGCAACAATCAACTATGATTTCTATTCATAGCAGAACACACAATATTAAAATTAATTTAACTAACAGACAATTGTAAATTTGGAGGCGATTAAATAAATAAGTAACTAAAGCAAAATAACATAAATTTATATTTTTGATAATATAGATGAAGATAATGTTGCTTCTAGGATCGAGCCCAAACCACTAGTATTGAACTGTCTTGTAAAAGGAATTATTACAACATATTAACTATGGGTAAGAAAAGCTTTCATTGAATTACAAAAGATCGATTACAGTTAATGTCTTTACAAGTTCATGACTTATGTCAAAAATATTACAACTAAACAACCTCTTTTGAGGCTCAATTCATAATCTATACACCATGACTGTAGAAGATAAAAATAGTAAATCTAGTTTTGATAAAGAGAAATCCAAAGAATCTAAATATTCTCAGGATTCTCATTTAAGTTACAAGAAGTTTTAATATTTCATGGATGAAAAATTCAAGGCATTTTCCTTAACCAAATTGCTCCAAATAGGAATCAAATTCATTAAATTAGTCATAATTGGTTAGAACAACATCACGATATCTGATCTTCTACGATCAGTCCAAGAAACGACATCAGGTACCAGCTTATCGCTAAATCCCTGTTCAAAATAAGGATCCAACCATGAGAAAATAATGCTTTTGTGATCGAATTAGTTCATCAAACAAATATAATAATAAAAGTACATTAAATTCTTCTAGAATCTAGATTACATAAATTGTAATATCCTGAATTCAAGAAAAGGTTAAGAAAATAAGGTAAAAACTAAGAAATAGGGTAAAGAAATTATAACAATTATGAGGCCCAACATCACCCCCCCAATCGACCTTTTTTCATGACCTCATGCAAACAAATGATTAACATGTAAGGTAGTTAAGGAGTAAGCTACATAAGATTCTTCTCCTCTATGTCTGAATCCATTTTTACTTCTAAGTTCCTGAAAGGCCACATACTTACCTACCTTTGATAGATGATATTCAAATTTATAATAAGGATGAGGGCACCAGATTATGGGACATCTATACCTTCATCCTAGCCAATTGATGCATTTTTCCATTACTTATGAACATAGTCATGTACTCTAGTCATAGCATACTAAAAATTACGGAAGCCAAAGTGCTCTTTTTTTTAATTCGTTGGGTGATGTCTTCCATCTTGCATTGGTTCCACGAATAGCCTCACCTCTGACATCTTCCAGGCATTCCAATCCTGAATGTATGAAATCATTATGAATATATGAAAGTGTAGAAGAAACACTAGGTTTTTCATTGAAAAAATTATGATGGATAAGTGTGCTAAAAGGATTATGGGGTTCTCCTCTAACTTATATATCAAGACCATGCTCCCTCCTATGGAAGGTGTGGTAAGATTTTTCCCATTTCACCTGGTTTCGAGAAAATGATATAAAGGTTTGGAACTGAATATATCCATTAAATGGAACAATATTTTCATTCAAATGTTCCTCCAAAAACAAATTGTGCATGTAGAGTTCATACATGAGGTACTTTTTGTGTTCATCCTGTTTATGGAAAGTAGTGATAAATTCCAGCAAATGTTTGAATTCATACAATTTCCCATATTGTATGGCTTTGAATTTAAGCAAAAAGTATCGCTCAAGCAGAAACAAGGCATAATTTTGTGCTAGGTACCTACATGCCAAGGCATCTGAATAAATGGAACACATTTCCTTTGTTTGCTCTGTGGCCTTATTAAGACGATACTTCAAAGCTGAATTTTCTTCTCAGCTACTTTCAGTTTTACATATGTTTCATCCTCTATTGCTGTAAGTTCCCAGAATCATTGAAGAGATTCATAATGTTCCTTTTGAGGCACCACATATCTTTGGTATCTTGCTATATTCTCCTGTTGTCTTTCCATTGTTTTATTTATGACTTTAATCATGGTAGCTTCTACAATTAAGGGAGTATAAAGAGGTACAACCTCTTTTTGCATTCCTCTTTCAATAAGAAGAGGTGTTGGATCCGTTTGAGTTTCTGCTTCAACAAAAATAGATGGAACATCAATTAATTGTAATTTAGGATCGGCCTGAGTTCCTAGTTCAGTAGAAACAAAAGAAACATCTGTATGGACACTTTCTTTTATGGAGACATGTGTGATGTTGTTTTGTGTTTCAGTATCCTGAGTTTCTGGCTTCCTTTTAGCTTTGTTTTTGTGACCTTTATAATATTTCTTACTACCCTGTAGCCATATTTTCAATCGTTGTACCTTCCTTTGCAACATCTTGTTTTCTTTTCTTATTATATAAACTTCTTTGAGGAGCTTACCTTTTTCTTTTTATTTCACAGCTCTGGTGCTTCTATTTCTTTGAAGAAAGTTTTTAAGAAAATTTGTAGGAGCAAAAGGAAGATAAACAACAACTATAACCTCCAAATTTTCAGTAGTAATATCTTGATTAGATTCAAATGTCAAAGGGTCAATAGATAAATTATCAAAATCCATTGGTATTGTATCAACTATATATTTCAGGAAGTCATTAACATGAGAATAAATTTGAGGTTCAACTGGAAAATCAATATTTCCATCTTGACCTTCACCAATTAAATATTTAAGGGGAAATTATGGAGCCATATCTTCCAGAGAGGAGGTCTCTAATGCGGTAGCAACAAGGTCTTCAGAATTCTCTTTGAAGGAAACAACTTAAGGATCACCAGATGATTCCATAATGATAGTAGTTGAATAACCGGTGGAAGAAGTCACAATAGGAAAATTAGGTGAAGCCTTCTAGTCAAAAAGGTTTTCTTGATGATATACAGATTCCTCTATTGTAATAATCATTGCTGCCCCTAAATTCACGGTTTCCAATAAGTTCTCCAACACTCATAATGCTTGGGATACCTCCATTTCCTTTTATGTCTGCTCAGGGGCTAGTGAATCTTGAACTAAATTTTATCCAAGGGTTTCGTGTGGTGTCCCCTCTTCATTAGAGAATTCTTGAATAAATTTTTCTTCTAGTAACTACTCAATGGGGTATAGATAGCTCTATCCTTCCTATAACTTGATTAACCTGGATGACCTTCTCCTTTTCTTGGGTAACGAGGCTAGGAAATACGTCATTATTTTCTATGGTTTACTAAGTTTTTTAAGAACTAAATTTTGTGCAATTTCTTGTGGAGTATCCTCCGTCATCAAAGTTTCATTTTGATTAACCTAATTATCCTTTTCTAGCTTCTAGTTATTAGCTGAAATTTTTCCATAAGTATCAACGATTACTTCATTTTCTAAGGGAATTCTTTGGCCAGTGTCAAGGTTTCCTAAGAACCCATCCCAGCTCTGTTTTGTTTGACTCATAATTCTTACAACTAACAACTCACTAAGCCCACGATGGATGATGAACGTGACTTGGTCTTTGTGTCTTATTAGCCTAACAACAGTTTCATGTAACAATTAATATAGAAAATAAGGAAGGTTCTGAGTTAACTTTCGCCTTAGAGATTCCATTAAATTAAGATGATGTCCCCTACCCACATCGTACCTTCCATCATTGGTAATATACTGTTGAACGATGCCTGCTAATTCTTTCCACGGCTCTGGTAGTGAATTGGGGTTATACCCCTTTCCTTTCCTAACCAACTCTTCTGCAGAGTTTGAAAATAGGAGATATGTGTTACATAATGAAGTATGTATTTCATACCATTTTTCTCCCTTTGTTGGAAATCCTGTGACTTCTGCTATTATTTATTTGATCACCTATATGTGTATGTTTTTTACCATTTCTACCACATTATCCAAGTTTTTTTTGAATTCCAATGCTACTTCAATACTAAATCCATGTAATCGTTTGAAGTAATCTAACCATCCTTCTTGGTCCAAAATTATATAAGTCTCCTCTGTGGCCTATAATTGAGTGGGTTCATAATGTACCGAATGGCCACCCATCGTCAGTTGTTCAACAAGAAGCACTCTATAACTGGAAACAAAAAAAATTAAAAATACACAATGATAGTAACACTACATAGAGTATGGAACTCATCAACATGCAATGATATTTCTGGAAATTTGGGTAACATATCATGTGTTAGTGCGTCCTCGCCCCCCAAATAGAGTTGAAGGTTGACCAAGACCGTCAATCAATCTTTTAATAGGTTGTAAACTTTGGCATGCTTAAGAGATAAGGTGATATTAATTAGGCGTGATATATTAACCGTCATAAATAAAAATGAAGGGGGAGGGATATCTATGGCACGTGAGATAATAATTAAGCTAATTATTAATCACAAAGTTTAATGCTGAGGCTTATTATTATAATCCTTGAAGTATTGAGGAAAAATAAAGGCATGGGGAGATTTTTAGGAATTATAGATAGATGGAAACGACATTCACCCAAGGAGTATATTTTAGAGAAAAAAATGAAAGAAATTAATTAGAATGTTGAATTTACCGAAAGCTTATATCCCCGATGTGCAGAATTATAATTAATTTCTCATGAACAACCAACATCACCACTTTCTAGGAGGTTTTTAATCAAATTTCATAATAAATCTAACGATATTCCTTTATTAATTTTGAGGAGAAAAAATAGATAACTTAAACTGTAATATTTAATTTTACATTAATACCATAGGCATGTCCACTTCTGTCAGTAAGCATCCATAGCCTCAACAGGGTTTCCTTTTTAACCCATTAAGGTTACAGTGTCCCATTTACTAGAAGAGATTCATAACTTTTTATTTTTATGAAGTATCTATAGAAGGCCATTATTCTGGCATGGTAACCAATTAATAACAATTCCATTCACCAGATCTAATGAGGTGAAAAATTCGGCTCGTGATGAGAACTCTTGACCTTCGACCCAAAGACCGAAGAACATTACCCTAGGTTGGTGACCAAAAGTGGTAATGTCACTCCACTAGGTCATATTATCATGGTAGGTCGGCTCGTGATGAGATCTCATATCCTCTGTTTGACTTTAATTTTCCTTGTTATGATTTTTTTTAATCATAGAAGATTATTTAGTAAAAGGGAATGGCATATCAACTCCTTAAGAGTTAGGGATGGTGTGAAATTTTTTATAATAATTACTTTTTAACTCACTAATTTTGTCTCGAAGATTTTTTTTTTTTAAAGATCATAGAATGATTTAAAAATTGGAGTCAAAGAAATATCCTTAAGTGGTGATAGAAGGAGTGCATCATGAGTACTTTATAGATTTCTTACAAGATTAGGGGAGTTCAAAATTTAAGAAGTTCAAAATCCTTATAATGAATTCTTGTAGAACATTCTCGTATGTTAATCATTAGGCAAACTAGTTATCCAACAATCATATCGAAAGAGGGCTTGAATTATTCCTTACCCCAAATAAATAGAAATATTAACAAGCTAGGGGAATAGTAATCACCTCTAAGGAAGCAACAATTATGATAACTAGTGTTGTAAATCAGGAAACAACAATTGTGACTAAGGAAAAAACAACTGTGATTAAATAAATAACATATGTGACTAGATTATGACAACGAAATTTTTATAAAAATATTAGTGATGTTTCCCCAAAGTAAAAGAAACATACATGTCATAAAAATATAAAACTATTTACATTATGTAAAAAATAAAAGGGATATTAGAAGTTCCAAGAGGAAGTGAGAAATTCCGAGAGGGTTTGTGTAGGCATAGTAGCAAAACAGTTTAATATAGATGGAGGAACTAGTGATTCAGTAGTTGGAGGTCGATATTTTGGTCAGATGAGCTAGTGAGTCAGTTCAAAGCCAGAGAGAGACAGATTTGTGGATTTCAGATATTTCTGGATGCAGCTACAACATATTTTGCACAAGATTTGTGTAGAGGTTGACGAAGAATAATTTGTGTGTGGTTGGGGAGGAATTTTTGGGGACATAAATCATCTGAGGGGTGAGGAAAAATCCTCAAAATAATTTTTCTAGTATTTCTTTAGATTGGATTGCGAGTAGAGCATCCAAATTATTGTACTCAAATTTTTTTTGTTGCATAATAAAATAATCCCTCATATTACTGCAATAGTTTTCTCACATTGAGTTTTTTCGAAGACTTTTGTCCAAAAATAACAATGTCAATTTTATGTGTGTGTAATATCATATTTCTTAGTTCCTATTTTTTGCTTCTGAAATATTTTATTTGGTGAAGAAATTGCAATGTAAATACTTTTTTTTTGTGGTAAAAAAAATAAACTACATAATTAAATTTTTCAGTTAGGAGAAATATTTCCAGTTGCTACATTTCAAGGAATTTTCACACTAACTTCAGACATCAGGCTCCTCTGAGTATCCATCCAAGCTAGAGAGTGACCCCCTCCCCTTTTTTCAATTGATCGTTCTTCTTCATTTTTACTAACCTCTTCATTTCCATGTTGTAATTGATCATAACTATATTGTGTCATTTTGGTTCTCATTTTTGTGTTTGTCTTTGTCTTATGTTTCTTGTGATGGGTTTCCAATCACACACATTGTTAGATACTTCATGTGGTAAATAAATAAACACAATCATGATCATGAACCTTGCATTCATGGAGTTTCCATGTCGATCTCTCTTGTGAAAAAAAAACCCATGTTAGTATGCACATGATATTAAATCTTTCATATGCATCATTCATATAACAAGAAAAACCAATTGTTAGTACCAAGTTGCAATCAATCATTTATAGACCTGTTATTCACACCTAAACAATTGTTTACTTAATTAAAAAAAAAAAAAAAAAACAATGTGGAACTCTCTTGAGGGTATTTTTGTCCTCACTTGCTCATGATAGAGTCCATCCAGACAAATTTTGAACTTGTATGCTCTAATACCACCTATAAATACCCCACTTACCTCAATGTAATGTCCACTTACTAATCCAATTACTTGTACTAATAGAAAAATTGGATAATAATTTTTTTTCACTCTTATTTTCCTTTTCCCTTATCAATTCTCCTTTCAAGGGTTTGGATTATTTAATCAATATTACCACCATTATTCTTCACCGTAGTATTATAACTCAGATATATATATTTATATAACCTGGGTATTCACAACCTCGTCCAACATTTCACATTACCGGCGGATATAATCACTACATGTTGGCAGTGTGCATGCCATCGATTTTCGGCGGTGATTCACCACCATCTGATCAACACAGTGGATCCCTTCATGGCTATATATATTTATTTGAAATAACTATATAGGTTGCATCAAAGACCCATGATGCTAATTCTCTTGATTAACGAATTCTAATGGGTCAAAATCCATGGATGTTAACAAGGGTAGGGGTGGCACACAAAATGGGTTATCAAAATCGTCCATCTTCATATCTATGGCTGGTATCAATAATGGGGTGTCGGAAAAGGCAGTATCGAGTTTCCAAAACCACATATGGGTTTTCAGATGTGTGCATAATGACAATTCAGGGCCTGCACTACTACCCATTCTCTAGCTCAGCTCCAACATGGCATGTGAAAATAGAATGGGGCCCACATAAGTTTCCCTTTGCACGCTTCAGCTCGCGACATTGTTGTGATCTCGTCATCTCGATGCTCTCCTTGAATGCTTATCTTTGCACTTTTAGTATGGGGCCTATGGGACACATCATTCTGGTCCCATCATCTGAGTTATTTCCTCACTTGATCCTCTTTACACCTCCGAGACACGTCATCTTGGTCCCATCATCCTGACACTCTCCTCAAGAGCTCCTCTAGGATGGGACCTCTGGGATGCGCCATCCTGGTCCCTATGAGGTATTTCCACATGGGATTTTTCCAAGGCCAATTAGTTTGAATGGAACCTCTCTCACTTAGGTATGGGAGTTAGGCTCGGGTTTCCATGACATCATGTTCCCACAACACTACAATTGACATGCACATATGTGATCATGAATGGAGTAAAATGATTGTAGGAGGACTGGTTTGGCATAAATACACTTCAAAAATGCATGCACTCATTCACATGCATTGTCTATATGGTTGTATACACAGGCTAAGTGCCTACAACACTAATATAATATCATGTCTCCCTGCATACAGGGCATTAGAACAAAATCTCATTCTTGAGGACTAGCTAATAGAATCTCATTATTTTAATTTAAAAATGTAAACCATACATTGTTTTAGTAGTCAATGTAAATTTTACTTGCAGTCCAAACATATACACATTTATTCAACAACATAGGTTACATGTACAAAAACTTATCTTTTAATGAAAACTAGAGGTTGGGAAATTGAGTCTGTGACAAGGAATCTCCACCCAACCATAGAAAACTGCATCCAATCCTCACTTGCAGTTTTCACCCTCGAGCCATATTCTAGAGACTAATGATATTTTCTGAAAGGATTAAAAAAGGAAACTTCCAACTGAAACAGGGACTGCAGAGGTCCTCCTCCCAGCATCCATTGAGAAATTACCAAAGTACAGGGAATCCAGAGGCCAACTTCCTCCACCCTCCAATTGTTTAATGGTAGCCACCCAATACACATAGTGAATCCATAGGTTTTTTTCCTCCACCCAAGAAGGCCAAGGGATTCCATAGAACAAGTACCCTCCCTTCAAAAAATAATATATTGGTTCCACCCAAATTGGGAATTCCAGAATCCCCCATAAAAAAAAAACACAACAAGGAAGCCTTCATAGATCCCCCTTTCAGAAAACCAAGGAACAACCCTCCACCCCAACCACTAAGGGAATCCACAAAAGGACCATATCCACCCTTTGATATACAAGAAATCAAGAGGCCATTGCTCCTCACCTAGGAGCGATCTTCTTCCTTCCAACATTGACAACCAAAAATTGATCTCACTATCTTTCCTTCTTTCCCTCTTGTTGGATGAATCCCCCATGCTCCTTTCCTCCACCTCCCCTTTTCTCTCCTACACATTGATTTTTATTCCATTTTCCTCGCTACTAGAAAATTCAAATATTCATAAATTACGTCCTCTGCCTTGTAAATTATTCCCAAGGCAGCGTGGCCTTCGTCCTTATTTTTAGTTTAATTTAATTCAAGAACCAGGCCATTTAAGGCTCAAAAACCAGCCTTCAATGACTATAAAAAAATTTCATATTTATTTCAAAAAGGAAACCTTGAATATCCCAAGCAAGAAACCTCCCCAACTCTGGAATTTGTGTCCCTTCACTCAACCCCTTTTTTAAAACAAACAGTAAAAATATTTACATTGCATTTCGTGAGATAAAACATTGTTGGGGCTGTCACAACAGATGTGTGATGGTAGTAATTGTGGTAGCATGCCAATGAATCAATGCTCTTTTTAGATAACAATGACAATGACTTAGTGACCTTGTTGGATTACAGTGGACGTGACCTTGTAAGCAAGTAGGTAGTTTGAGTTGTGAAAGTTGAAGTGTAGTAGCAACAATGGTAGTGACAGCAATGGACAATTGGAGTAGTAGTGGCAGTGAGATTGGTAGCAGAAGCAGAGGAAGTGAGATTGGTAGTAGCAGCAGAAGCAGTAAGAGTGGTAGCTATTGTGGAGGTAAATCCCTTCTATGGACAGAGGCGATCCCACTAGCCCTAGAGTGGGTCTAGCAACATTTGAAACACACAAAGCTGTTGATTCCTAGTTACAAAAGATAGAATCGTGATAGATCGCTTACCGTGATTCCTTCGCTGCTGTTGTCGAAGAAGAGATGGCGCTTTTGTTCCTAGCTGGATAGGTCATGATCCGTGAGCTTATCGCATCCAGATACCTATACACATGCGAAGAAGAGAGACAACATGCAACGCAATATTTCACACTTTATAACTATCGATCAGTCAGAGAGGAACGAATGAAATTGCATTATATAATGGAAAAACAAAATCATGGAACCAATAGCAGAGTCATGTATATTAAGATACGAGAGAATGATTACAACCGATGCTCTGATGTCGTGATCTTCCTTCGACAGGGCTCCAGCGGGACGTGTCTCACAAAGCTCATCAGGGATTTGATAGAACTCTCTCTCTCACAGGGTTCTCCTTAGCTCTGCTCTTGATTGTCACTCAGCTATAATTTCCTTCCCAAAAGTTCAGCTAGCTAGAAAATGGAGAGGGCAGGCTTTTATAGAGGGAGGAGGAGAGGTTAGGCTCTCTATAATCATGGGGGAGAGTCCTATCTCTTAGGAAGGTTCCATGAGAGGTGGAAAACCACTTTTTAAACAGGGAGATCCAGAGGCAAACAACCCAACCTCATTTTGATGATCCGTTCTGAAGTTGTTAGAATCAAAATTCCACCTTCTATTGTTAAAAAACATTCCTTAATAGGCTTGGCATGGGTATAACACAGGGACAGAGTGCCAGCTGGTGTGCCCACTAGTGTTCATTTTCCCCATTGGCGCGAGGGATGAACTAGCTACCTGCGCCAATGCCAAAACATGGGTTTTTAGGGTTTTCCAGAGGAAATGTTCTTTAGGAGAATTGTTTTCCTTATGCAGAAGGATGCCATCAAGGTGTTTTCAGGACATTTTACTGTTCACAGGTCACGGGAATAGTCCTCCAATGTATGGGACAAGGGATTGTAGGGACGGTGACAAAATTCTATGTAACAGATGCCCCCTAAAGCATGAGGTCCGAGAGAGAGGGAGGGGTGAAATGCTTTATCAAAACGCGCCCAACTGAAAAAATTTCCATCGGAAAACCTGCGAATACAAATACAACTAATATCTCTGATACATGATATGTGGTATGGTCGCAACCATCCATAATAGAGTGTACAAAAACCAAGATCCAAGGTATGGACGCAGCCATCCAGTAAATAAGAACCAACAAGTAGACTCAGGTATGGTCGCAACCATCCAATCAAATGAGTCATGTAATAAATCATAATAATCCATAAAGAACTCGCAGCCTGGATATTTATCAGACAAAATCTCGGGTCTTGTGCTCCATCTCGACCCGAAAAAAGTACAATTTCGAGCATGCCAATATGTAAGCTGAAGTTGAACATACAAGAACATCGTCTGATTACCAACCAATAATTAAAGTCGTTAATGGACGCAAGAGGAACCACCAATAATGACGATGGTTATCAAGGTACAAGAGGTACAATCCACGGAATGTGAACAATGATTTGGTGTCAAACATCCAAAGAATCATTCAATCAAAGGCCAATAATGAAAACCTTGCATCGAATGCGAAGAACCTGCCATTGAGGCATGCAGGCTCCAAGGCACCTGAAGGGAGTCTCTAGATCAGCTTCTCTAATAACGAGCTGAAGTCGATAGGAGGTGACCTTGATCGAAGGTGGGCCATAATGTTTCCCACATCATCGACATGAGACAGAGGGACATAATGTTTTGTGAATCAAGACCAATAGAGAATCAGAGGGAGGTTGAAAAATGCAGAGGCCAACTTCTCTTGAACATATTGGTGGCATGATATTGGATTTGGAAGTATTTGACATCACTGGATCTGAGGTCATGGTGACGTGGCAAAGAGAAAATGAGCGGTCAAAAGAGATTACCCAAACCCATGAATACAAGCAGATAACGAGATGAGATGTCCCCAACCCGAAACGAATGCAGACAAGTGTCGTGTTCAAGAGCAACAAACTGCCGACACGACTATAATACTGGTTCCATTTTCCCCCACCATTTCTGGCAAGTACCCCAATTATTTTTGAAAACAAGCTTGAAGGGGATAGCATGTGCTTGCGATATAAGTTTGTCCTTCGGAAAAATCCAACCTAGTACATTTAACGAGCCCTAGGAAGGAGGAACTCAAGTAACATCATTACGACAGAGTCTGATGTCATCAGTTTTTAACGAGTCTGACAAAGGAAGAACTCGGCACCTTTTCATGTTTAGAGAGTTTGAAAAGACAGCAGAAAAGAAAACTCCAGTAAGTCCCTTTTCGTGAATAGTCCCTCAGTTCCAAGAAGGTAGAAAAAACAATACCTGAGAGAACTTCCTAGTCGTGATAGGCTAGGGTATTCCTTTTTCGTAAATAATCTATCCCAGCCTGAAAAAGGGGTAAACGTATACTAGGTAGATGTCGTTTCACATCCAATTTAACGAGCTCAAAACGACAAGCGACTCGGAAATATTTTCAGTTTTACAGAGTCAGAAAAGAGCTAAAAGGTGACTCCAGTAGTGACTTTTTTGTGTTTTTACCGAGTCCGAAAAAGTATAAAATACAACTCGTGTTTTTTCCCTAATCGCGTGAAAACCTGTTGCTGCACAAAAAGCAAGTGTAAAACCCATTTTTCGACAAAAATATAATAAAATATCGGAAAAACAAGTCCTAAAACCTAATTTTGATTTTGAAAAGTTATAAATATTACCAATAGTAAAAACTTATTCACTTTTCACCTTTGTACCTCTTTGCAGAGCGATAGTGAGCCATTTCCTTTGCGATCTTGAGGCGACGATTGTGAGCAATCCAGTGGACGAATCTGGAATCCGTCTTCTTCAAGTAAGAGTCACTTCGATTAATCTTTTAAGCTACATTTCATTATATTTAATTATGGTTTGAGGTATTTTAGGGAGGGAATTTCAAAATTTAGGGCTCCGCAGTTGGTGAGGGTACCAGGCACAGACCCGTGCCAATCTGCTCTTTTTTACACAGAGGCCGCGCCAATTGGCGTGACTGTTAGCCAGATAGCTGTGCCAACAACAAAACACAAATTCTTGCTAAAAAATCTCAAAAATGAACCAATGAAAAGCAATTTTGAATACTTGAGGAGGTTTCTAACACTCCTATGTTTGATTTGATGCAGGTACAAAGAAAAAATGGTAATTGAATGGAAGGAAAGAGAGCACAGCGAGGAAGATGAATTGGCAATGGGAAATGAGCAGTGTATGAATGCTCTTCGAAATTGCGGTTTGAAAAAATTCTTCCTGACGCCATGTCTCCGAGCTTAGCCCAAAATCTTGCAATATCTGATTAGCATCTGGGATGAGGACGAGGAGAAGTTCAAAATTCGAGATCAGGTACTTGAGCTCAAAGTGTCAGACGTGTACTTCATCACTAGACTGTCACGCAGGGGTCCAATCCCTATCTTGACCGGCACTAGGCCTTCAGGTGAAAACATGACAATGATCATGAACAGGGTGTGCGAAGGGGCACGTAAAGGGAGAGATAGCAGAAAGGTAGACATTCAGACTGTCCCTGATCTAGCACTAAGAGTAGTGCTACATACCATAATGTGGGTTGCGGGGTCGTAGGCACCACACGAGGCTACCAAGACACAGCTCCTTCTCGCATCAGAGTGCATGAACCCAACAGTGTTTGACTGGGCCACAGCCGTGACTATGAACATCAAATGGCAACTGACCAAATGCAAGAAGACCAAACTGAAACAGTTTGGATATGGGTCAATTTTGGTATCGTTCTTCCTGGAACGACTACCTATCTTCTAGTGCGAGGGGGGCATAGTCCTGGATCCACCATTGAGAGAGCCACGGATGGCTCGATGGGCAGAATTGATGCCCAGGGCAAGGGGCGGCCAGAAGAAGTCATGGCGGCCCGATTTATTTGGATGTCTATAACGACAGCTAATTGTCGTAGAGGACTGGCCCTATGCGGGCACATATTTTACTGGAGACCCAGAACTTCCAAGGAGAGGACTGGGACGAGGAGCTGGGTAAGACTCTTTTTAATTTTATGAGTTTTATGATTTTTTTTTTGGTATACATGCATGTTCTAATAGCTGATCCTATATGTATGCATATGTTGGCCCAGAGAGGCCCGCTGGAATTTCACCAATAGCGAGGAGGACTCCTCTCGCTTATGACCTTCATGGTGAGGGGGGCGAGGGGGACGAGCTTGTACAGAACCTAGAGGGGTTTGCTCGCGGAGTTCCAGATTATGACCGTTTAGCTGATGTTCCCCTAGCTTATCAGAGGCACACCGTGGGGGTGCCGAGTCGACTCCACCTCTTACTGAGGTAGTTAGTGCGGGAAGTGACGTGCTACCATGAGCACCATGCCGATTAGTCACCTAGGCTTTTTATTCGCATATTTTTTGAGAGACATTTTGTCTCCAGATGTAACTGAAACAAACATGTACATTTTTTGGTTTTATATGATGCACATGTTTCAAACACTCGACATATATATATACATCTATTTTCTACATGGATCTTGCTTCCATATGATGATTTTTTATATGTTATGAAAATGTCTAATACAATGTTATCTAATGTATCAGCTAAATAATCTGCCTAAGTAACGACCCAATGGAAAAGTTAAAATTTCACAAAATGCATCAAACCAACATATTTTATTTTTACAAAATCTTAAAAGCACAAACGCAAACTATGCTTGAAAAAATAGGCATGCCCCCAACATGATGACTCAATTCGAGTTGTACATGCCCCCCAAACTTTAGTCCATATGAAAAATGGAGTGAAGGTTCAAAACACAAGAGTAAGAGACTCGACCTGAATTTTCCGAAATCTAACAAAACTCGAATTGAATGGGAACGTGTTTCATTGTTTTAACGAGGTTGACACACTTTAAAAGAACTGTCCTCAAAGCAACTTGTTTCATTGTTTAGGGAGCTTGACACAAGAACAGGAACTATGCTCCGACAAGCTCAAAGGAGCAGGTTCGGGAAGGGGACAACTAGATGCAAAATGCTCGAGAAAACTAGATAGTGCCCCTAGGCCAGGTATAAATGAGGAATGATGATGTCCATCGCTCCACGACAGATCTTCAAGAGACATAGTCTCCATGATAGCTTCATCGGACGGAAAAACTTCTCTCAAAGGATCGGGCGAATCTACATCGCCGAGCCAAGGGGATTGAGAATAAACATCAAGAGCCATGCTCAAAGGAGCATTATCAACAGGAGGAGGATCCGATGCGGAAATAATCTCACAATAATTGATTTCAACCAGGGTCAGAGGCATTGATTATCCAAAAGAAGCAACCTGTTCAGGAGAAGGGATGATCCATGGGTCATCTGACCTAGAGATCATATTGACTTGAACGGTGTTCAGTGGTGGAAGGGGGAAAATACCCATGGGAACAAGGTCCTTGAAGAGACCTGGTCCTATACTGTCGAGGGGATTAGGAATTTGATCCACGTACAACATGTTGTTCTCAGAGGATGAGGTAAAGAAAGACAACTGATCGACAGTAATAATATCGCCCTCATGTGGAAACTTCAAAAGTCGAAAGACAGTGGAAGGAACGCACAACATGGCGTGGGTCCAACTGCGACCGAGTAGGAGATTATAGTTGAGTTTTGCATCAACGACTTCCACTTCAATGTTGACAGTCTTTCCTTGTAATGTAATCGGTAGACTCGCGAGAACACCCAAGGGTTTTGATTCCCTTCCATCGAATGCCTCAAGGGCATTGGGAGATGAAGTGAGGGATGGAGAGCCAATGGCCTTCCAACAAGAAGATGACATAACGCAGGTAGAGGCACCTTCTTCCACAACAGCTCTGTGAATATTGAGGGCGTTAACGCCGACTTGTATAACAAGCGCAATCTGGTGCGGAAGTCGGGGGACAAAATTCTCTAGATCGAAGGTGAGAAGGCTAGAATCAGCAGGATCGATTCCACCAATTGCAGATAACAAAGCTTTCCATTGAGATGGACAACTCTGAAGTACTTCCAACGCGGACATCATGGAAGGCGCCTATGCCAAATCCTCAACAATGCTGTAACGCTGAGCAGCACAGGCGTTCGGATTATAGGAAGATTTTCGGAGAACACCTTTGGAAGGTGGCGTACAATGGGTTCGGCACTGGGCCTTTCAATCTCAAGAGGACCAAAGGCAGGCGAGGGAGGAGGGCCATCAATGACTTCCTTCCCTATTGCCTAGCGTGATCCGGCATAATCCTTCGCCCGAGTGGCAATAGAAACAGGTGCATCACCATTCATCATGAAAACTTGGGACCCAAACGGTGCAGATGGCGAAGGTTGCTCGACCATCTGGGTCTGATGAGATGGAAAAGGTTCCTTAAGAACGGTCGGAGTTCCCTTAGAGCCCTTAAGAAGTTGACTAACCTCGGATCGTCTAGGACAATATTTGGTGTAATGGTCTTCGTCACAAATCAGGCAAGGGTACTCCGGTTTTCACTATGAACCATCATCAACACGTGGTTTGGACGATTCTGGTTTTGGGGCATCAGATTTGGCTTTGCCTTCGCCCTTCTTTTTCCCCTTGGAAGTCTTGTCCACAGGATTGGCCTGGATGGCATTGACCTCTGCAGTCTTACCAGAATCTAGGGTAGCCAGACGAGCAAAATTGTTGGAAGAATTCGATTTCTGCTTCCCATTGGAAGATTTGCGAGAAGTCTGAGAGACGGAACCAATAACACCATCAACCGATGGGGTAGCTAGTGCTTTAGAGGTCCTTGGTCATGGGGCATCAGTCAAGATGTCGTATAACGTGCCAGAATGAGAGGACACTAAATCGAGGTACTGGGCACAAGCAATGGCTTGTTCCTCGGTTACACATGCCCCCATAGCAATGTCTTGTGAAATCTTATTAACAAAGGAGGTAGTGAACCAGTGAGTCAGAAGTTGATCAGGAATTTCAAACTTGAATAGACGACGTCGCCATTCATGAATGTGATCTAAAATATGAGTGGCTTTATCTTGTTTCAGGGATGTCAGGAGATGCGTCCCAGCTTCATAATGAACCGATAACTAGAAATGTGTTAGGAATGCCATAGCTAGAGTATTAAAATCTTGAAAAATACCACGGGGAAGTTCTATATACCATTTATTAGTAGCGCCAGTGAGAGTGCGCTGGAAAAGACGTAGACGAATCGAGTCATCCACCCAAGAATTCGAAGAGCACCATAAGTGGTACGTCATGAAGTGTGCTTGGGGGTCCTCTCCAGATTTTCCCTCAAACTTAGGACAATCACCAGGCACCTTCGTTGGAACCGGGGGCCAATATGAATTATGAAGAATCGGATCATTAGTCAGTTTGGACACGTCCGGTAACTCCAACGTGGCGAGAAAAGGTAATTGAGGGTTAAAAGGCATGCCAGGTCCCCGATAAGGACCTGTACCTATACTCCATCCTGGTTGAGCATAACTCTGCCCCCATTGGTTCTGTCCTAGAGGATTCTGAACATAGGGGGTATAAGCTGGATAATTGGGCTGATATGGAGACTGAAAACCAGGATATGGGGGTTGATAACTAGGGTACTAATTCTGATTATATGTGGGCCCCGATTGAGCAGTGTATGGATTTTTCTGCGGAGTATAAGTATAGCTTGGATGTTGAGGGAAATAACCAGAACCTTGAGGCGGGTTGTAAATCGGTCGAGATTGACCTTGAGGTTAATAGCTTCCTTGGGGTTGAACGCACTGCTGGTAAGTGGGGCCCTGCTGAGTCAGATAATTTGGGCGCACAAGTGGATCCGGATGTGGCATAGAATAGATCGGCAACTGAGCAGGGTTAACAGGCTGTGCAGGTTGTCCTGGTTGAACAGGTTGACCTGGATGATGAGGGACACCAGGTTGCCCTGGATGAGCAGGTTGGCCCGATGGCGGGATTGGGCCATGTTGTGCCTAATAACCAGGTTGACCTAGGACAGGACCATAGGATGGCCCTGGATGTGCAACATTTTGACCAATTGGAAAATGAGGCTGCTGAGGTTGCACCAAAGGTTGAGACAGATGGGTTTTCCCCCCAGGACCGTATGACGGTCTAGGTTGATACCCTGGTTTCCCTGCCGATACTTGAGGTTGCCCTGGTTGGACCACAAGGTGAGGTTGTAGAGGTTGACCTTGAGGATTGTAAGACTCCCCTTGCGGGCTGTAAAATAATCCCTGTTGGACCGAAGGTTCTCCCTATAAGGGTTGCCCTTGCAAGTCGTACGCATACCCTGGTTGGGCCAAAGGTTGTCCCATGAAGGGTTGTCCTTATGGGCCAGTAGCATATCCTTGCTGAAACAAAGGTTGTCCCTATAAGGGTTGTCCTTGTTGGTTCGAAGGTTGCACAGGCAGGGTAGGTATGAAACCATTGATATATTGATAAGCCTCAGGAGTAGGGATATAAATGGGGTTTTCATGCTCATCATATTGAAATGGATATACGTAGATTGGGGTACCATCTGCTCCATAATGAGAAAAGTAAGGAAAATTAAGATCCTGGGAGGACTGACCAACCTCAGAGATCGGCGACTGTAAGACATCCGATACTCCTCGGGAGAAAGATGTTTAGGAATAGCTGAAGCTATATAAATATCTTCAGGAACTGACGAGTTCCTAGTTGACTGAGTGGTGACAATAGGTGTAGATGCAGCCACGCAGACAGTAGGTCTAACAGGTGCCGATGTGACAAAAGGAGATGTCGTGAGAGGTGTCTGTGGCGACATCCCTAACGAGGGAATAATCGGTTCCGTGGACGGAGTTGATATTCCCATAGAGGAAATAGCTGCCATGACCTGACTTAAAGACCTATATCCAGCTGGGAGCGACGGACCAGGAAAAAACAGAACAAAAGGTTTGGGTATGTCTTTGGGAAAAAGGTGGTAATCCTCACCAGAAGTATGAATTCCCTTACTAGGAATAGGACTGGATGAGTCCATATCTAACCCTGCCGTAAGATCTTCTAAAAGACGACGGGGACTAGGAGGCATGACAGCAGCCAAAAATGGTGATCCTGATGTAAGAGGAGGGAAGTGTTCCCCAACTCCAAATCCAAACTAAGCTTTGGACAAGGGCCAATTGAACTCAGCTGGTCCTCCAAAGGGAAGTTCAGATATAACCGGTCCCCTGTCGGGAAACTCGGATACAACGGGCTGTTGATGCTCAGCAGAGGACTAAGAGACCTCTGATGAATCGTCTGTATAAGGACTACTAGTAGACAAAACTGATGGTTCTTCCACTGTGAATATAGCGAAAAAGAGGAAGAGATCAAAAACAAAGACACACTGACAAAAACCAAGACAAACGAAAACAGGCCGAAAAAATCAATCTCTAAATGGGTGTGTGATCGTAGCTGATTAATTTTACCACATTGAAACTGGAAACTTTACTGTTTCATGTTTTAAGAGTCTAGAAACAAGTAAAATATGACTCTATCACTTTCAGTTTGGAAACAAGTGTGAAAGGACAAGCGCTTGATGATCTTTTCAAATTTAGGGAGTCAGTAAAGATCAAAATGACTGCTCTGGTAATCTAGGTAAATGGGTGTACCAGATATTCGTGAACTTCCATATACACCTTTGTAAAAATGAAAGATAAATCAACCAAGGACTTGACGTACGTGTAGGTAATCTCCCTTAATGTTGTGTCTGGTGTATCACAGGTAAAAGGCGGCAGACTCGACTTCCTACAGATAAAGGATTTGAAACCTAATGGGGTCTCCCTTTATATACGCGATGGTACGGGGAGCACAAGTCCGTACTAGCGTTCTTTGTAGCCAGATGGCGAGCGACAACTACTAGGCTTAAAGATGCCAGAACATGTCTCTACCTTAGACTACTAGATTTTTCGTTAAGTTTCAATGCTGCCTTAGGTTAATTCGGTAAATTTTAAATTTGATCTTCAATTTATGTTTCTATTTCAAGGCCCCATCGAATTTTGGATCTCAATAAAACCTCTAGATGCAAACTACATGCCAAAAAATATCATTTTGTTCAATGAAGAGCCATCTACGGGAGAGTTGAGAGTTTTCAAATGACAGCAAAATGAACACACAAAAACATCCACTATTGTTTTCAATGCAAGCTAATGAAACTAAAAACTTCCTCTAGAGTTATATAACACTAGTAATGTGAAAAAAAATTCAGTTTTCACTATGCCAATCGAAATGCAAAAGATTTTTTTTTTTTTTGTATTTTTCAATATATTAGAGCAAATGCACTAAATAAATGAAAAACTAATGAAACCATCAATTTGAGGAATGAAAAAGAGAGAGCTGAAACAAAACAAGTTCACTCAACTCAAACAAACACAATCAAGATTCAAACCGATGACGAAATCCCTCAAAGCGAAGAAGAATCTCGAAAGAGACTTAAACAAACCGTGTGATCTAGGCTTGGAGCAACACAAAGCGAAATTGAACGAAAGAGAGAACAATCACTCAATAAATGCAATGATTCAATGGGATTCAGCAAGATGAATGCAAAGAAGCAAAAACAAAGTTTATCGGGAAAGCAAAGGCCCAAAACTCCCACGGGAGGCTCAGCACACTGAAGCACCTAGAAGCCCTAGGGCTAAAATGCAAAACTGACAGAAAAGGGCAAACAACTAGAGGAAAAGGTCTAAACACAGTAAAAAATGACCTCAAAGCACTCAATCAATCAGAAAAAAACACACCAGGACCAAAACTCAAGCTTAGAGAGTCCAAGAACAGGAAAACCCTAAAACCAAGCCGGGTTGGTGTGCCTGTTTAGTTGTAATCTGCGCCAAACAGGGGTTGGCACGGGGGCCTAACTAGTAACTAGCACTAGTTGGCACGACTGTCAGAGGTATAACTGCGCCAATCAATTTTACCCTAGAAAAATGATGGAAATGAACTCACAAAGGCTAGATCTGGTCTTCTGGGGGCTGAACAAGGGTTTAACACCAAGGAAGGTGAACCAGAAAAGCAGACTAATCAAACGAAAAGCCAAAAAACAATCCAATGGAGGAAGGACCAACTCCCACTGATCCCCAGCGGAGTCACCAAATTTTTGTGGAGGTAAATCCCCTCTGTGGACAGAGGCGATCCCACTAGCCCTAGAGTGGGTCTAGCAACAATCGAAACACGCAAAGCTGTTGATTCCTAGTTACAAAAGATAGAATTGCGATAGATCGCTTACCGTGATTCCTTCTCTGCTATTGTCGAAGAAGAGATGGCACTTCTGTTCCTAGCTGGACGAGTCACGATTCGTGAGCTTGTCGCATCTATATACATGTACACATGCGAAGAAGAGAGACAACATGCAACACAATATTTCACACTTTATAACTATCGATCAGTCAGAGAGGAACGAATGAAATTGCAATATATAATGGACAAACACAATCATGGAACCAATAGAAAATTCATGTATATTAAGATATGAGAGAATTATTACAATCGATGCTCTGACGTCATGATCTTCCTTCGACAGGGCTCCAGCGGGACGTGTCTCACAAAGCTTGTCAGGGATTTGACAGAACTCTCTCTCTCATAGGGTTCTCCTTAGCTCTACTCTTGATTGTCACTTAGCTATAATTTCCTTCCCAAAAGTTCAGCTAGCTATAAGATGGAGAGGGCAGGATTTTATAGAGGGAGGAGGAGAGGCTAGGCTCCCTATAATCATGGGGGAGAGTCCTATCTCTTAGGAAGGTTCCATGAGAGGTGGAAAACCACTTCCTAAACAGGGAGATCCGAAGGCAAACAACCCAACCTCATTTTGATGATCCGTTCTGAAATTGTTAGAATCAAACTTCCGCCTTCTATTGTTAAAAAACATTCCTTAGTAGGCTTGGCACGGGTATAACACAGGGATAGAGCACCAACTGGTGCGCCCACTAGTGTGTATTTTCCCCATTCGTGCGAGGGATGAACTAGCTACCTGCGCCAATGCCAAAACATGGGTTTTTAGGGTTTTCCAAAGGAAATGTTCTTCAGGAGAATTCTTTTCCTTATGCAGAAGGATGCCATCAAGGTGTTTTCAGGACATTTTACTGTTCACAGGTCACGGGAATAGTCCTCCAATGTACGGGACGAGGGATTGCAGGGACGGTGACAAAATGTTGTGTAACAGTAGCAACAGTAGAGGCAGTGAGAATGGTAGCAAGAGTGACAACAATGAAGAGTGCAGTAGTGGTAGCTAGTGGTTGTGGTAGAAGTGGGTGCATTGGTTTATTGTAAGGGAGGCTAAAGACTCATGTAGACTTGATATGTGAACACCTTCAGAATTTGGGATTTTTATACTTCCTTCCAACTCAGCTAGTAAAATGTGTATGTAACCATACATAATGCAAAGCTTGATTGAGATGAAAATTTATTTGTATTATTCTTTTGATGTGAGGATGTTCTATTTTTTGGTTTATGCTCTGAATTTTCAAGGAAATAAACTAACCAATTGTGAAAAATTAAGGAAATATTGATTCATCCCTCTCTCAGTATTTTCAACAATTGGTATCAGAGAAGTTCCTTCATTGGAAGCGTAACTTCTTGAAGGAAAATTTGTAGCATTTAGAGTTGATTGCTGGAGCCTGCAGTTGAAGGTAAGATGGTTGTTAATCCCGAAGAAGATGTTAAATCCCTCAAAGACAAAATTTTTAAATTGGAATAGGATAGGTATTTTATCAAAGGCAATTATATTGGTGTTTGGGTAGAAAATGAAAAACTAAATAAGAAGAAGGAGAAGTACTACGGTAACTAGAGATGGTTTGTAGTTGAAATCACCTAGATTCAAGATCAAATTAATAAACAACAAACACCAAAAAAGGATCGTGAGCTGGATGAAGCAAAGAAGGAAGTGGATCACCTCAAAATCATATTGTAAGAGGCAAACAATAGGGAAAGTACCTTGAAAAACCAGCTCAAGGAAAAGGAAAACTCAAATAAGTGGAACAAGCAGGATAAAGAACTTTGCAAGCAAGCCACCTCCTTGAAGAGGGAACAAGAAGCCAAAAATATTGAGTAAGTCTTAAGAATTCAAATGAAGCAGAAGAACAAAGATTGCATGAAACATGAATAGAAATTTGTCATATTGAGAGTAGAAGTGGACAAAATAAGTCAGAAATTGAGGAGCTCATAGGTTTTGGATGAAATTCTCAATTGTCAAAGATCACCACTTTATCAATGTAGATCCTGGATATGTGGTGACTCATCATGCTACAAGGATGAAAACTCTAAAAATGAAGAGAAGCAACATACCAAATATGAAGAGAATTCACATGAAGAAAAGAAGCCTCATGAAGAAAATCCTCACTCCAAAGATGAAGAGAATCCACATGTCAAAGAAGAAAAAAAATCCTCATGACAAGGAATAAAAGGAGTCTCATGAAAGGAAACCTCATGGAAAGGATGAGGAGAATCCCAAATTCAAAGTTTTGCACAATTCAACCAACACTAGAAGTTGGAAAACCAATACCTCAAGAAGTCAAGACGCCAAATCATAGAAGAGAATTCAAAAGTGGAGAACAACAAAGCCTTGGATATTCTCAAGGGCAAGACAAATTTACGAGATCATTGCCCTGTACACCCAGGTATGAAATTTCATTTCATGGTTATTGTTATGCACGTTTTAAATATATACATAGATTTAGAGAGTGCAGGGAATATGGAAGAATATTAATAGAGGATTTTATCAAAGCCCTAGAAGCAGATTTTCTGGAAGACAAGACAGAGTCTCATATGCCTATGACAACACAAGTTACAACACATTTACTCCATTTTTCATACCAAATGTTGAGTGCTACCTATGTCACAACTTTTACCATTTTTCACGAGATTGTAGAAGCAAATTGACGTGGACTCCATAGAACTAGGAAGCCTAGGACTTTCATCAGGCAAGAAGACAAGACCATCCGGGTATGGTAGAGAAAACAAGTCTCATAATGAATCCTCACACAATGAATAGATGCACAAAGATAAGGGAATTTTTTAGGAGAGAATATTATTCAGGGGGAGCATGTAATGGAAGAAATGATGCAGCGGGAAGGCACATTTTCATAGGGAGCCTGTGTAATGGAAGAGATGATGTAGTCGGAAATCACATTGTCAGGGGGAGTCATGTCAAAAGGATAAATTGTCAAGGATGTGTCATCCACTATTTTCCATTGATGTCAAATGGGGAGAGTTAGAAAGGAAAGGAAGATCAGATGCATGCAGTCAAGGGGATAAATGATTGTAGGGGGGGTACGTTTGTTTTCATCAATGAAAAAGGGGGATATTGTTGAGTATGTTGTCATTGATGTCAAAACGGGCACAACAGGTGCAAGATGTCGTCATTTTTTTCCTAGGTATGCAGTTTGTCATGGATGAGATGATGCAGTATTGAAATCATAGCTTTAAGGTTTGGTTTCCATGTTCGATGAACATACCTCACATTTTTTGGATTTTTTTAAGAGATTTATGAGTGAGTTCATCTTGGAAACCCTTTCTAGTGATTTTCCTCATTATGTTGGTTTTATTGAAGTGTGGAGCTCTTCATGGGTCCTCATAGTTTTTGAGATACTCCTAGTCAAATTTAGTGACCCCAACTAGTGGTCGAAAACCCCAAGGGTTGATGATCTGGTTAATTCTCTTTGGCTCCAAGGATGACGATGCAACAACAATTGCATGATTGTGGAAGTTTAAGAAGGAATGGTTTTAAAAGGTTTCATTTATTATGGTTAGGTATTTGAAAACTATTTCATGTGAATTAGTATGCTCAAAAAGTCAAAGGTAAAGGTCAATTTATTTTAAATATTCATGATTCTAAATTTTTGGGAATTTTTATTTTTTTGAAATTTAAATTTCTTAAAAGGAAGGTTCTTCCCTTGTTAGTTCCATGTATTACTAGTGTAGTCCATATTTTTGTTAGTGTAGCCCCCTTATTGTTATTTTTGCACCCCTGTAACTCCCATATTGTTATTATTGTGCCCTTACAATATTATTGTTAGGTCGCCTAGGATTATATTGTGACCCCATGGACTCCTATATATAGAAGGAGGTTTTGTCATTTGTATCATCCAATAATTATTAATTTATGAAATTTAAAGGAGGCTTCCCCCTTGAAGTGGCTCATTTCTAAGGCATTGATCTCTCATTTCTTCTATTTTTGGAGATGGTTTCATAACATTTGGTATCAGAGCTTTGGATTTTAGGGTTTTTCTGCTCCAAACAAGTCATCATGGAATTTTTGCTATAAAGTTTTTTCTACGAAGGTTCAAGAGTTGAAATTTTTATCACGTGAAGCCAAAATCCTGAGGAACTTTGTGTAAAAATTTCAAATCTTGGTTCGCAATATTTTCTGAGATATGATCTGTGGAAGTTAGGGTTTTTGCAGACTCCCGAATTTCATCTAAAAGAGGTGACCTTGGGAAAATCGTCATAACTCTCTCTCTCTGAAAATTGGATTGGAATTCTATAAAAAGTGGTAAAAATTACATGGACTATAGTGTCCTATGTATCAATTTCAGAGTCGAAGGAGGAAACAGTGACATGTGGCATGTCATACAAGTTTTTCTCTACTGAACTATTCCATAATTAGGTCATTGTGGGAGAATGGGAATAAATTTTCCTTGAAGCATCCAAATCAAGTTAGACCTGTGGCATTCGAAATAAGATTCAGAGGGTTACTAGAGGACCGAATTTCAGATATTGAAGATCTGAAATCACAGATATAATTCAGTTTCAATATCAATCTCCTCAAAAGCAAGAAAAAGGTGTGTATTTTTTTTTCAAATTGCATGCGTCTTGTTTGAAAAATCAGTTTGAAGTGATTCCAAGGGAATATTGAAGCATATATATTAGTACTGGGTTCTAAAATTCCCCCTAAAAATAATTCAACACCCATTAATCCCTCAAAATACTCTACTATGACTCATGACGATGAATAAGTGCAACATGATATATCAAAATTACAAGAGAAAGTGCACCAAATTTCGCTCTCGCAAAGAGCAACAAAAAATGAAATGGAAGTTTTGAAGAATGGCATGGAAGCTAAGAGGGATGATTTGAAGAAGGGAATGGAAGCTAATATGGATGGTTTGAAGAAAGGAACAAAAGCTAATATGTATGGTTTGAAGAAAGGCGGGAAAGCTAAGATCGATGGTATAGAAGAAAAAATGAAAGACAGCATGGAAGACATGAAGAATGATCTAATGGAAGATTTGAAGGAAGGTTTGAAAAAATTGATACAAGAAATTATTCCTAATGGAAAAAATATAGTAGAGTAAACTCATGATGAGAACAAAATAAATTTTAATCGTGATTTCATAAACTTGAACTTTGGATGGAAGACCCACCATATTCCAAAGATTAATATGAGGAAGTTTGAATAAGAATATCATTGTCACCATGAAGGTTATTATCACATATAGGAATGAAGATCATTGTCATAATGCTCACATAGAATATCATATGACATGTATCTGTTGAGCTTATATGCTATTTTCATCATATCATAGAGGCCAAGAGAGCTAAGTCATTTTCAACTTCACCATTAACATAACTCTGACTTTTGATCTCAATCTTAAAAGTGCACAATACCTCTCAACATGAAAATGTTCACTTTAGGTCAATTTCTTTCTAACTTGACCCGCACTGTAATAACAAGTTCAAACTACCATTTTTCAACACCTATATATGTATATCCTGCTGTGTGTAAGCTTCAAGAGTTGCAAAAATTGTTTTAGGATAAAGTCAACTATGTCAAAGAGGAAATGTCACATACTACAGTACTTAAAGGGAATTTATACCATATAAAAATCTCACTGTTTCTAATCAAGGTTTTGTCAAAGTTAAAAACATTTCCATATCAAATTCATCATGATCAACATTGTCATAGATGTATGCGAGACTCATAAATAGATCGAGCCAAAAAGGACCAACACAATTTAGAGAGTGTGATCCACATATCCATGCCCTAGATTATAGTCGACCTACAACAATTAATACGAGCCCATCGAAACCTAAATGCAATAACCCTTAAGAAACATTTCTTCGCATACAGTTATAACTTAAGGTTGTAAGTAGTTTAGATAATAGTCCACTCTATTCTTATCACCAATTTTAGGTGTACGGAAACCTTTAAGAAACCACAAACTTGGTACTCATAAACCAACATATCCTCTTAAGAATCATTGAATGAAGGATATAAATTCAAGGAATTAAACTAACAAAAGGGCCAACATATGAAAATTGTTTCAGATACTTGCTTAGAACAAGGATCATGATAAAACTCCAACAATGGTTCCCCCAACGAAATTCCACAGTCGACAATATGTAGATTTTACCCACACAATAAAAGGTGAGCACATATATCCAGGTTTGATGTGGTAGACCTAAGTGGCCTAAGGTATTGCAAGTCTCGCTAATTTTTGCAAACAGAATAGAACAATATTAGGCCGTGGAGAATATAGGTTTCAGACATGCTACTTCATATATGTAATGTTTAGGATACACTATGCTTGTGCCTAGCTAGATCGACCTGCAAAAAGACATAATGTAACCAACGAATCCCAAGACAAAAGAAAATAATTCAAAAACCCTTTCAAAAATCCTTCCAGTCAGTCCTCTAGATCATAAATAAATTATAGAGAAAGTTTTCTCATCTTTCTTTGTCTTGGAGAAGAAAATCAATATGTTTATATAGTTCACGGATACATACTTATTTAGGTTAGTCGACCTATATATTTGGAGGGATGTTATGAAACCAACTCCAAAAATAGAAGAAAAGAGATATCAATGCCTTAGAAATGAGCCACTTCGATGGGGCAACCTCCTTTGCACTACATAAATGAAAAATAATTAGATGATACAAATGAAAAATCCTCCTTCTATATATAGGATTCCATGGAGTCACAATATAATCCTAGCTGACCTAACAATAATGATGTAAGGGCACAATAATAACAATAAGGGGGCTACACTAACAAAAATAATGGACTACACTAGTAATATAGGGAACTAACATACCCCTCTCCTTCAAAAAAATGTTTTCCTCAATGCTTGAGTAGCTCTGGATGCTTTTGTATAAAATTATCATCCTCCCATGTGGAATATTCAGTGGGTAAGTTCTTCCACTTGATGAGATACTCTGAAATTGATCGATTTCGTAACTGTCGAGTTCTTGTTTCTGTGACTGCTTCAGGTTCCAATATAATTTTTCCTTCCTCGTCAAGTTCTGGCGATATTGTTTGAATAGGAATTTTGTCGCCTATAACCTTATTTAAGCATGAAACATGAAAAAATGGATGCACTCGCGAAGAAGCTGGAAGCTCCAATTTGTATGCCATAGTACCAATATTTTGCAACACCTTGTAAGGACCAAAGTACTTTGGCGATAATTTATTATTCTTATTAGCTTGCTTGAGGGAAATTTGTTTGTATGGTTGTAGCCATAAAAATACCCAACCTCCTACATCAAAACTTCTCTCGTTGCAATGTTGATTTGCCTATTGTTTCATTCGATTTTGTGCCAAATTTAGGTTATCCTTTAATAGTTGGAGAACTTGTTGTTGATGCTCGATGTGATATTCCACTGCTTGAACCTTAGAATTTTCTCTTAAATATGATGTGATGGATGGTTGATGATACCCATAAAGTGCCATAAATCGGGTCATTTTCGCTGCAATATGGAAGTAAGTGTTATACCATCGTTCAGCCAGACGTAACCACTTGGCCCATTGTGTTTTTTTATCAGATACAAAACAATGAAGATATCCTTCCAAACATTTTTCACTATCTCAGTTTGACCATCAGATTGAGGATGATGAGATGAGCTATGAGCTAGTTGAGTACCCAAACAAGAAAATCAATGCGTCCAAAAACTTCCTATAAAAATGGGATCTTTGTCGCTTACAATAATCTTTGGGTTTCCATGTAGCTTTTGAATTGTTTCCATAAATGCAATAGCAATTGTACTTGCTTTAAATGGATGAGATAATGCACAAAAGTGAGCATACTTGGTAAGTCTATCAACTACCACCATGATGACACTCTTTCCTTTGGACTTAGGTAAACCTCTGATGAAATCCATTGAAATCTTCTCTCAACATTGACTTGGAATGGATAAAGGTTGTAGAAGATCCATGGTCTTAATTATCTCAACTTTATTTTTCTCGCAAACCAAACATTCCGCCATCAAATTTTTAATCTCAGATTTAAGCCCATCCAAAAAAATACTTTCTTCACCCCGTGGTAATTTTTTAAAAATCCTTGTTAGGAAAAATACTAAGAGGGGGGGGGGGGGGGGGGGTGAATCAGTATTTAGAGCTTACTGATAATTTTAAATTTTTCTTTACTGAATTCCATATGCAAATTTGATGAACGCATCTCGTGTATACATGTGCGAATGCCAAAAGAAACTTGCGTATAATGAAATAGTTTTATTATTAGAAAAATTTTCAAAAAATATCTTTAAATAAACTTATCAGTCATGCATCAGTTAGTTAATCAATAAATAGGTGCAGTAACAGCAGAATAAATCATCACACAAGAGCAACACACATGAACACCAAGATTTAAGTTGGAAACCCAATTCGGGAGAAAACCACTGTTGTTGTCGTCTCTGTCTTCAATATTTATTATATGGAAAAATGTTTACAATATTGTACTGATGCAGACTCATATCAGTACACAGGCATCTACCTGCAGAAGGTTGCAACCTTCTCTCATTTTCCAGCTGCAACTGGAAGGGAGCTACAACACCCTGATCTCGTTTACCAGCCACTACTGGAAAGGAGCTTCAACCCCCTAATCAGAACACCAGCTTCTACTGGCAAGAAGTTTCTACTTCCCTCAGAATCACTGCAGACCACATTTCATCAATTTTCATACTGGATCACACGGCCTCAACACAACCCTTCATATATATTAACAACAATAAACTTCAACCAATACATCAAGCTTGAACAGTGAGATCACTGTGTTACACTGAAATTTGTCACCATGACATTTTAGTACTCCCCTAGAATTCTATAACATCAAAGTTCCTAAAGTCAAGCCTTGAAATTGAGAGAAATCTCATAAAAGTTTTAAAAACACTTGTACCGCACTTTTTCTTAACATTGCCTGTGGTGCCGCACTTTTTTGCTCTAAATCATGCAGAACTAAATGCACTTCTTATTCATTAAAGGTGCGGACCCCTGTAAAAGGTAAAACAAAGGTGGAAAGTAAAATTTAGAAGCCCAGCAGTCAAATCGGGAAGCTTCTAGAAGTAGTTATCCGGTCGAAGGTTCGCTCCTATCATGTACGTTCATTCCTCCATTAAGGGAGCCTACTCCTTGATTTATGGAGCCCAATCCCTTAGAAAGAGCATTCTATCCCTTCTTATGTGGAACCATAACCTCCTCTCTTTTCCTATAAATTGAAGCCATAGTGCAGCTTCAAAGGTTAGAGTTAGTGAGTTAGAATTTGATAATTTTTGAGGAGAAATGTTGTAGAGACTCATACTCTCTTAACTGATCACTATGTGGGAATGATTACATACCCATGTGTAGAAATTTTATAACTTATGCGTTATATGTCCAATATTCTCCTGATCTCACACTATTTTAACTTCATGCAAAATACAGAATCTATTCCACCATTGATCATTTGCGGAAATTAAATCAAGATTGCAATGCACACATGAAACAATAAAAATTCACACACATTAACACAATTTTTTAACGGGAAATACTGAAGCTGAAAACCCCAA
Organism: Pinus albicaulis; assembly: GCA_034641835.2. Taxonomy (NCBI): domain Eukaryota; kingdom Viridiplantae; phylum Streptophyta; class Pinopsida; order Pinales; family Pinaceae; genus Pinus; species Pinus albicaulis. Next base: position 1,426,482,497 of record CM076570.1, read on the forward strand.
CTATCTATATATAATATATTTCATAGAGATCATGTAACAATCCTTATGCAAAGTTGATCATATCAAGCTCTCAGTACAATGCAATCGCTACACACTAATCAAGCCCGATCTTGCAAATCCATGCACCGATCTTTGCCACCTGCTAGCCTGCCTCTAATGCACAATCCCTGCTGAAGAATGGCTCTGAATGAACTCGAATTCACCAATATTGCACTGCACAATCCTCATTGGTATCTCCATTGAGTGTTGGATTCAATCAATGCATCACTATAGTCACAACTGATAGTCACACTTGCTCTTTCACCTATCTCTCCATTGGTCTCCACTAAAATTGCCATGCACTGTAGTTAACTGATGTATTCTTCAGTTGATTAATGAGTTATTATTTATTGAATTAATTAACTAATTAATTCACACCACTCTCACTAGTGTATCAATTAGTTAGACTAGATACAACTAGCTCAATTGAGTCTAACTGAGTTAAACTGAATACAACTCCACCAACTACTTCTCCAACTCCACCAAACTCTGTCACATGAGTTCTAACTGAAGTCCTCCATGTAGTAGCTCTAGTAAACCCTCGGGAATAGCGTATACCTTCTGTCAGCTGTTGTGCCACATCTATGCACTTAACTGAAGTGCTCCAACAGAATAATATAATGTTTAGATTCCAAATATTATTAAGAGCTAATAATATTCGATATATCTATTTTTAGACTAGCAATCTAAAAATAGATTCTGCCCAATATGTCTAAAAATAGAAGTCCATCTATTTTCCAACTTGACCAACCATCCAAAAATAGCATCCTGCAACTCATAGAATATGATCAACATGTCTAAAAATAGACATAGTCTAAAAATAAACTTTGCGCCAAAAATAGCCTGCAGGCCCACTTAGTTAAGGCGACTCTTTTCACTAAGCTAATCATCTTGTTGAACCTCAACACTCCCTCTCAACAAGATAGGGATTATCTGCCACCCCAATCCTATCTCTATGGTATTCAAATTTTCTCCTGGTGAGCGCCTTCGTCAGAATATCTACATCCTGATCCTCCGCGGGAATGTAATAAAGCAACATGATCTTTCGCTGCACACAATCTCTGATATGATGATAACGGATGTCAATATGTTTAGATCTATCATGAAATACTAGATTAACTGAGAGCTTAATGTAACTCTCATTATCACAATATATCACAGTAGGATCTAAGTGAGAACCGAACAACCCTTCTTCATCCATATAGCCTCGCATGCAGCCAAACTTGCTGCCATGTACTCGACCTCCGTTGAACTGAGTGCCACAGATCTTTGTTTCCTTCTGTACTGTTAGCCCCCCTATAAATTTTTGACAAGCAAACAGGGGGCTAAATTGTTGTTGAGCCTTCAAGGAATGCATTTCCCTTGCAAACACATCATCCTTGAAGCCTCCTTGTGCCTTTTGTCCTTTGACAAGATCCCCTCTGCTTATTTCCATCATAAAGCCTCTCTGTTTGTGAAGAAATGCCCAAAAGGTCCCTTTTTCGTTCTTTTTTTTACCCCCATTTAGCTTCTACTTTGTCCCCCTTTGTCTCCCCTTCTATTTCCCTTGTTACCTTCCAATTTCTCCAAAAATCCCCTTAAAATTATTCCCCTAACCTTTGTTGGCCATTTTCCTCCCTTACTCCTCTATCGTTCCCTTCCTTGGCCTTCAAATTCCATTTAAATGGGCTAAAACCCACCTTCCGACCTGATTATAAGGCCTAGCCCCTTGCCGCAAGTCCCTTAACCAATTCCCACACATGCCCGTGCGCTAGGACCGAGCGCTCAAGTCCTGAGCGCTAATCGCATCGGAAGGTCGGAGCCAAACGTGAAATCCCTTTGTAACATCAAAATTCCCGATGCGATTGGCTTTATTTATTAAGTCCCGCGGCTTGTTTTCCAACCGTTGATCCACCATATAAATCGGACGGCCCGCGCACTCCCCGCCCAATCGCAATCGCAATATTTATGTGTGTCCCTCCGATTGGCCCATCACAAACACTTGCGATGCGGTTGATCACAGCCCTGTCTTCCGATCCCCGATTGTTGCCATCCTCCGATTGCATTCCCCACCGTTGATCTGGACCTGAGATTGATCTGGACCCGAGATCAACGGCCAGTGCTCAATCGCAAATCCCCTTCCGATCACGATCGCAAGCCTTCCCCGCCATCTCCCGATTTAATCTCATCTGTCTGTCTGATCCACAATCCAGCGGCTATCGCTTGTCCCCACTAATTGCAATCAGAAGTTTCGATGTATGTCACCTCTGTCCCCCTCCGATTGCGATTGCACGATTTCATCCTGGCCGTCCATCTCCCTGCTGATCCTACGGCCCAGCGCTAATCGCTTCACACCCTTCGCGCCTCCCGTTTCTCCCTCTGATTGAATGTGGGCCGTTGATCTGGCCTTCGGATCCAACGGTCAGCGCTCAATCATGCTCCCACCGCCGATCGCAATCGAAACGTTTGAAATGTGTGTTGCGATTGACTCCCGCTCCGATCTCCGATTGCGATTAGGCCTGCTGGGTCCCACCACATAATGTTTCCGCCGGTCCATATAATAAAGGGTTTTTCCCTTTGTAAGCGAGGATTTTTGTATATTTTCATATCGCATCGCAATTTTTGTGTTGTGTCATTTCGCCCTCTACCCCGCTCCAATTGCGATTGCGATATGGGTCCCGCTTCGTGCTATCCCCCGCTTCATTATTTTTCCGTCCATTCCATTGCATTTCACGTATTCCCTTTGTATTTCCCCCCAAATGTTAAACCTTTTGGTTTCACGCCAATAACCATTTCTTCCACCATTCTTCATTATTCCATCGCTCTCAACTGCTCCGCCACCAATTCTCCGAGCCTCCACGACATTTCTCCGCCACCACCGCCCGGGTTTATAACAATTTATTTTACTAAGCGGATAGCATAGAGAGGCCAATTCAGCAGCCAAATGACACAGCAAAGTCGGATTTGTGGGATTTGAACCTGTAATTGGAAAATTGAAGTGCTAATCCCATGTTTAGAGGACAAAGGCTCGGCTTGAAGACTAGTGAGCGCACCAGCAAGTCATAACTATGCTACCTAACAGCAGAATGTGTTTTCTCCAGAGGTACACCTTCCTACAGCAGTTTCCATGCCGCCTCGAGCCCATAAGCAGTTAATTGCTTTGACAGAGCTTCATTAAAGACTGTCTGAGTAGTAGTAATGGAGGTATGGAGAAGCCCGCAGACTTTAATCCAGTTCACTTATTAAGAAGGTTACCACAGAGTGTCGGACAGCCAAAAGGAATTCAAGAGACATATCAAAGGTCAAGTTCGACCTGACAAAGGCTCCCAGTAGTCTACAGAATGCAACACATCGCCATTAAGCAGAATGGGCTTGGCTTCCTCCACCATTCTGTCTTAATGAAACTCATTTAATTGTTCACCTACTTCTGTTTCTTCCTCTTCTCCTATAAGAATCCTCGAGAGCATAATGAAAAGGTTGTTGTTGTTCAGTTGTTTGGCTATTTCTGTTAGAGGGATTCAGTTTGACTATTAGAACAGTCTTGGGAGGGAGTTACATAGTAGCTTGTATGTAATAGGCTGGGAGGAGAAGTTTGGACTGTATTAGCCATTGAGCTTATTGTACATGACTGGTTTTGCATCAATTAATCAAAGCACATTTCACAAGATCCTGGTCTATTACTATTGGTGATATTTCTCCTAACTCTGTTTATTACATTTTCATACTGTTTCATGTTCTTCTGGTAGGCAACAGAAGTATAACATAGGATTCACCCTTGCTAGGTGCCCTATGTTTCCTGCTCTCCCTACCTTTAATGTTTTCTGCTTTATGTGTTATCTAAGAGTAAATTCATGGGGTTTAACCAGTGGAGTGGATGTTATTGCCTGCTAGCTGATGTATGAACTTGGGGGTTTGCTGCTTGGATGTTTCTTTGTCAAATTTATCTCTGTTTTTCCCTTGGAGTTGCTAAAGCAGACCTAGAGTTAAATGACCTCTGGTCCGATCTATAAGCAGCCCCTTTGTCCCTCTTTGAGAGCTGCCTTTGAGTACGTCCAAGCAGGTCTGGAGTTAAATTACCTCTGACCCGATCTATAGACGGAAAATTGGTTGCTTTCCTTCTTTCACCTTCTTCCTTAATGTTCCATTCCATCATCTATCTAAAATATCCTTTGGTACAAATGACTTGCCCTCTGAAGGCCTTGGCTATTGGTTGCAAGTAATTCTCATTTCATGACTCCATAGCCCAATGGATGGCACTTTCTTGGCCTATCCCCTTTGCTGAAACATCCTGCTGCTCTGTTTCCTTTCTTCCCATTACTTTCTCAGTTCATGATCCCATGACTCACCCAGCGACCAACCAACCAAATCATTTTAAACCCCCCTTCGTGCTTCATACCTAGCCTAATATCTCAATTTGAGCTTTCAAAGATATATCATTCTTTGTTTTATTGGAGAGATCCCTCTCCGGGTCCAGGAGGGCTAGATCCTAGGGCCCCGAAGTGGTTTGATGTTGTCTCATCTTTTGTTATTTCCAAATCTGCCAAAACATGGGAACCCCAACATAATGGCGACTCCACTGGGGAAAATCTGAGTACATTTCACCTTACACACTTCCAAGACTCAGAAACTTAGATCTCTGGTTAGGTTGACAGTAATTCATTCCTTTCTTGAATCGACCCCCATTATTGAATATCCACCATACTCTTAGACAGAGCCTGGAAAGGGCCAGGTAGCCTCCAGATCTCATCCTTTTTTCAGAGGTGACATATCTGGTAAATGCCCTCCCAGTCAATCTCTGGTTGGAGCTTGATGTTTTAAAGGAGATTCCTGAAAGGTGACAGTGCCTGAGCACTGTGGTGGACATTGTACCCCCTAGAAACATCCTAAACCCTCCACCTGGCGACTCCATTGTTCCTAAACGAAAAGAATCCACTGGCAATCAGTAGGCCTGCTGATTATCTTGGTTTCACAATCAGACTCCACTGAAAGACCAGCCCCTGAGACAGCATCAACCACAGTAGAAGTAACAAATAGGGTTAAGCTGCTTGGCTATGAAACAACATTTTGGCTTTTAGAACCATTCACACAAGAGCTTATCCCAACCCTGATCCACCCGGAATAGTTGATAATCCAGAGAGTATCCTCAAGAGAGCTCCTACACCTAAAATACCAACTATTTCCCGTCGCATTAATAGAGCTAAATCTGCACCTGAAGACCTAACAGCTCTATCACATTATCTCCCTGACCTAGACATACCTAACAGATTACCAAGAACTAGGTCATGCAATCATCTAGACCAGCAGGACCTTGAAACTTACAATACACAATTTCATAGTGGTCAACACACTAGGGACAGAGGAACCCCCCCATCTACACCACCGGATATCCACTTCCTTCAAAACTTAGGGCTCTCCCACCCTAGATCTTCTCAGCAGACTTCTGCTGGTCCTAATATACCTGTCATCCAGATACCAGCTGCTCAAGCCAACCCTATACCTAATCAGAACATTATCATGGCAGCTTGGTATGCGCCTTTGCTTTTACCTCAACCCCTGTTACCCTTGCCCAATGATTATCAGCCAAAAATCCCACACTTCACTGCGAAAGAGTCCATCACAGCTCAACAACATGTAGATAAGATGGAGGATTCTTTTGATTATATGGAAATTGACGATGAAGCAATCAAAATGAGAATCTTTGCCCAAAGCTTAGGGGGCGAGGTGAAGAAATGGTTTAATAGTTTACCTCCTGGCAGTATTCAAGATCTCCCTGCATTATACCAGACCTTCATAAACAAATGGGAGGTTAGAGCAAACCCTCGCCAGCTCCTAGCAGAATACATGTCCCTTAAGAGGAACGTAGGAGAGAGTGTTCACAATTACACCACAAGATTCGACAACATTTACAACGCTCTCCCTCCACACATGAAACCTCCACAAGGTATGGCCCTAGCTAAATATCCTGAGGGATTTGATGCTGACATGGCCTATGAGCTCAGAGATAAAGAGTACACCACCCTGGAAGACATGCAGAAAGGAGCCATAACCATAGAGGCAAACTTGATGGAAAAAAGGGCAAGACTAAACGCTGAAAAAAGGGTGACATATAGGGATGACAACATAGCTTCCACATCTGATCCCAAATATGACAGAATATCTAAAAATGTGGAAGAACTAAAACAAATGATGAAAATGATGGTTGTCCAAAACAGCAACCAAAACATAAACCAGAACCAGAACGTTAGAAGAAACAATGCTGCTCCCAACAGACAAAGAGAGTCAGATCAACAAATTATTCCCCCATTCCAAGAAAACTTTTTAGATGAGGACGAGGAGATCATTGAGGAGTCTGAAGGGAATGCAATAAAAAAAATTTAAGCAGAGGACTCAGTCCTCAACTGTGATTCGGAGGAAGATCAGCCCTCACCCTCATATTGGGATGAGGAATGGTTAGAAACCGAGGATTACAAATTAGGATTTGAAAATGCCATGATGCAGGTCCGAGAACAATATGAACTTAGGAGAAAAAAGAACCAAGAAAATCCCAAAACAAAGACTCCTGAGGTGACCATCAAGAAAAGACCTGATAAAACTTGCAAAGCAACCTCTGTAGATAGAAAATCAGCAGCTGAAATTTCTGGTAAACATAAGGAGAAAGGCAACCGAGACAATGAGAAACAAAGCCAACCAACCAGCAGTACTAGCACTTCAGTTAGTACTCCTGACACAATTGTTCCCAACCCTGTACGTAGCGAGAAAACACCAATTTATTTAGCTACTAAGGCGGTAGCAAATAAAACAGAGTCAAGTGTTTCCAAGACCCAGTCCACTTTCAATTTAGAGAGTGAGATTGCCAAAATTAAAATCTCTGTACCACTATCTGAACTGGCCACTTAGAATGTATATAAAGGCCAAATTTTGAAAGCATTGAATCTATGGGAAAACAACGATACTGTAAATTTGAATGATGATCAACCTGCCCTCCTGTTTGGTCCAAAGATCGAGGGAAAATTTCAGGAAGGGGTAGTTCCACCTTTTTATATCAGTCTCAACATTCATGACAAGATACTCCACAACGCCATGCATGATTCTGGAGCATCACACAACTTAATGCCTAAGGTAGTCATGGAAAATCTAGGCCTAGAGATAACCCAACCTTACAAAGATCTATATTCATTTGACTCTAGCAGAGTAAAATGCCTAGGCCTAATCAAAGACTTATGTGTGAGCTTGACCCAGATCCCAGCTAAATGTATGGTCATGGATGTAGTGGTGGCAGATGTGCCGCCCAAGTATGGCATGCTGCTCTCTAGATCATGGGGAGCCAAACTGTAAGGAACAATGCAAATGGATGGCTCATATGCCACTATCCCTATATTTGGCCAGCTCAGAAGACTGTATAGAGAGTCCCAGATGAAATTTCTGGTTACTAGCCCCGAGAAGCCTGAAAACTCACCATTATACTCTGTACACACGGACCTGGATTCTTTTATTCTTTATAACGACCAATCCTTAGAAGAGCCAGGATTTGAGTGTAGAAATGCAAGTAAGGACGTAGAGCCCATGGAATTTAGCATAATGGCTACCCTAGAATAATACGATGAAGAAAAACATGGGCAGAATACTGGAGACGAAACTCTGACTAAACCAGAAACAGAAACAAGACGTAAACAGCAAGATAGCCAACTCCCTGAGCTCCACACATGTCATGAAGAACAAGATAACCCACAACCTAGTACGGGCTTCCCAACCCAACATAATGGCGACTCTGGTGGGAACAGAGACCAATCAACCTTGATTTGGTAAACCACTGTGGTGGACAGTAAGTTGTAAATCATCCACCTGGCGACTCCACAATTCCTGAATGATAAAAAGACTCCACTGGTGATCAGCAGGCCACTGATTAGTTGTGGTTTCACATAAGAATCCACTGGGAGACCAGTTGCATTATAACATCAACCTCACCAATGGAAGACTCTGAGTTTATTCCCCTTGAAGAGTTTCGTTGCGGAATATCAGATATACTGGCTAAACTCAGAAGCAAAGACCTTCCAAAGGCTTTACGTTCCAGCTCAAGATTCAATGATCAACCTGAGCTGAAGTAAGTTTTTTTAGAAGTACTGGCAGAGAGATATGAAGCTGAGCTTGAACTGTTGAACTCACAGGAGATATCATATGAGTTCAGAGACCCGAGGGCATTTTTGGAAAGCCTCCCTCCTCCCAAAAGAGAACAGATCCCGCCGCCTTTCGAAGTACAAGAAGAAGAAGATGATTGGGTTTTCAGGAGCCACACTGAAGACACAGTGGAAGATGCAATAATCAAAGCTGTCCAGGATGTAGACAGCCTGCCAGTCATGGCAGGCCAAAAGGAAGAAAATGTACATCATCTGTTCATTGATCCTGTGGCAGAATATATGGAGGCCCTGATTAGCTCAATTACTCCAGCATTGATCCTCATCATGGGCCAGATTTATCAGGGGTGGTCACTACTGATGGTGATCACAGTTTTGAAGAACCACACGCCAAGCACCATGTGGTTATCTCTGACAGGCAGTCAGTGTTCATATCCTTTTTTTTTACTGCTTGACTGGCTGCATTGGCATTATCATATCACCTAGAACGTCAGAGATTTCCAAGTAGAGTAGGTTAGGTAGGAAGTCTGAAATAAAGCTCAATCCATGAGCATGTAGTTAGTTGTTTTAATTTCTGCAAAGTCCAGCAAGTTAGACAGTCTAATCCTGGCTTGACTGTTTTCAATTTCTGTTTTAGAATGTAGAGAAGGCATCTGCTAGACAGTTTAATCCTAGCAGATATTAGATTAGGTAGAGAATCTTATGAGACCAACCGTCTAATATGGTCTCATGTAGTAATAAGGGTAGAAGTAGAATAGGGTTATATTCTTGTTTGTAAAAAATTGATGATGTAAAGGGTCTGCAAGTCCAAATGCACCCAAAAGAAAAATTTTAGGACTATAGTGTGGGTAGGTAGTTGTGTGGGAGAATTTTACTGCTGATATGTTGTCTTCATAGTATTGTGGTAGCTGATCTGAAGAAAGAAAGGGATGAGCCAAGCAGCAGGCATCTGGCCTACACCAAAGATTTATTCTCTGAATTCTTGACTCCTTCAAGAAGAAGCCATCCCCATGTGGAGCCACTGTTAGCCCCCCTATAAATTTTGATAAGCAAACAGGGGACTAAATTGTTGTTGAGCCTTCAAGGAATGCATTTCCCTTGCAAACACATCATCCTTGAAGCCTCCTTGTGCCTTTTGTCCTTTGACAAGATCCCCTCTGCTTATTTCCATCATAAAGCCTCTCTGTTTGTGAAGAAATGCCCAAAAGGTCCCTTTTTCGTTCTTTTTTTTACCCCCATTTAGCTTCTACATTGTCCCCCTTTTTCTCCCCTTCTATTTCCCTTGTTACCTTCCAATTCCCCCAAAAATCCCCTTAAAATTCTTCCCCTAACCTTTGTTGGCCATTTTCCTCCCTTACTCCTCTATCGTTCCCTTCCTTGGCCTTCAAATTCCATTTAAATGGGCTAAAACCCACCTTCCGACCTGATTATAAGGCCTAGCCCCTTGCCACAAGTCCCTTAACCACTTCCCGCACATGCCCGTGCGCTAGGACCGAGCGCTCAAGTCCTGAGCGCTAATCGCATCGGAAGGTCGGAGCCAAACGTGAAATCCCTTTGTAACATCAAAATTCCCGATGCGATTGGCTTTATTCATTAAGTCCCGTGGCTTGTTTTTCAACCGTTGATCCGCCATATAAATCAGACGGCCCGCGCACTCCCTGCCCAATCGCAATCGCAATATTTATGTGTGTCCCTCCGATTGGCCCATCACAAACACTTGCGATGCGATTGATCGCAGCCCTGTCTTTCGATCCCCGATTGCTGCCATCCTCTGATTGCATTCCCCGCCGTTGATCTGGACCCGAGATCAACGGCCAGCGCTCAATCGCAAATCCCCTTCCGATTGCGATCACAAGCGTTCCCCGCCATCTCCCGATTTAATCTCATCCGTCTGTCTGATCCACGATCCAACGGCTATCGCTTGTCCCCACTAATCGCAATCAGAAGTTTCGATGTATGTCACCTCTGTCCCCCTCCGATTGCGATTGCCCGATTTCATCCTGGCCGTCCATCTCCCTGTTGATCCTACGGCCCAGCGCTAATCGCTTCACACCCTTCGCGCCTCCCGTTTCTCCCTCCGATTGAATGTGGGCCATTGATCTGGCCTTCGGATCCAACGTTCAGCGCTCAATCGCGCTCCCACCGCCGATCGCAATCACAACGTTTGAAATGTGTGTTGCGACTGACTCCCACTCCGATCTCCGATTGCGATTAGGCCTACTGGGTCCCACCACATAATCTTTCCGCCAGTCCATATAATAAAGGGTTTTTCCCTTTGTAAGCGAGGATTTTTGTATATTTTCATATCGCATCGCAATTTTTGTGTTGTGTCATTTCGCCCTCCGCCCCGCTCCGATTGCGATTGCGATATGGGTCCCGCTTCGTGCTATCCCCCGCTTCATTATTTTTCCGTCCATTCCATTGCATTTCACGTATTCCCTATGTATTTCCCCCCAAATTTTCAACCTTTGGGTTTCACGCCAATAACCATTTCTTCCACCATTCTTCATTATTCCATCGCTCTCAACTACTCCGCCACCATTTCTCCGAGCCTCCACGGCATTTCTCCGCCACCACCGCCCGAGTTTATAACAGTTTATTTTACTAAGCGGATAGCATAGAGAGGCCAATTCAATGGCCAAATGAGACAGCAAAGTCGGATTTGTGGGATTTGAGCCTGTAATTGGAAATTTGAAGTGCTAATCCTGTGTTTAGAGGACAAAGGCTCAACTTCAAGACTAGTGAGCGCACCAGCAAGTCATAACTACGCTACCTAACAGCAGAACGTGTTTTCTCCAGAGGTACACCTTCCTACAGCAGTTTCCATGCCGCCTTGAGCCCATAAGCAGTTAATTGCACTGACAGAGCTTCATTAAAGACTGTCTGAGCGGTAGTAATGGAGGTATGGAGAAGCCCGCAGACTTTAATCCAGTTCACTTATTCAGAAGGTTACCACAGAGTGCCGGATAGCCGAAAGGACTTCAAGAGACATATCAGAGGTCAAGTTCGACCTGACAAAGGCTCCCAGCAGTCTACAGAATGCAGCACATCGCCATTAAGCAGAATGGGCTCGGCTTCCTCCACCATTCTGTCTTAATGAAACCCATTTAATTGTTCACCTACTTCTGTTTCTTCCTCTTCTCCTATAAGAATCCTCGAGAGCATAATGAAAAGGTTGTTTTTGTTCAGTTGTTTGGCTGTTTCTGTTAGAGGGATTCAGTTTGACTGTTAGAATAGTCTTGGGAGGGAGTTACAGAGTAGCTTGTATGTAATAGGCTGGGAGGAGAAGTCTAGATTGTATTAGCCATTGAGCTTATTGTACATGACTGGTTTTGCATCAATTAATCAAAGCACATTTCACAGGATCCTGGTCTATTACTATTGGTGATGTTTTTCCTAACTCTGTTTATTACATTTTCATAATGTTTCATGTTCTTCTGGTAGGCAACAGAAGTATAACATAGGATTCACCCTTGCTAGGTGCCCTATGTTTCCTACTCTCCCTACCTTTAATGTTTTCTGCTTTATGTGTTATCTAAGAGTAAATTCATGGGGTTTAACCAGTGCAGTGGATGTTATTGCCTGCTGGCTTGATGTATGAACTTGGGGGTTTGCTGCTTGGATGTTTCTTTGTCAAATTTATCTCTGTTTTTCCCTTGGAGTTGCTAAAGCAGACCTGGAGTTAAATGACCTCTGGTCCAATCTATAAGCAGCCACTTTGTCCCTCTTTGAGAGCTGCCTTTGAGTATGTCCAAGCAGGTCTGGAGTTAAATGACCTCTGACCTGATCTATAGACGGAAAATTGGTTGCTTTCCTTCTTTCACCTTTTTCCTTAATGTTCCATTCCATCATCTATCTAAAAGATCGTTTGGTACAGATGACTTGCCCTCTGAAGGCCTTGGCTAGTGGTTGCAAGTAATTCTCCTTTCATGACTCCATAGCCCAATGGATGGCACTTTCTTGGCCTATCCCCTTTGCTGAAACATCCTGCTGCTCTGTTTCCTTTCTTCCCATTACTTTCTCGATTCATGATCCCATGACTCACCCGGCGACCAACCAACCAATCATTTAAACCCCCTTCGTGCCTTTCCTAGCCTAATATCTCAATTTAGCTTTCAAAGATATATCATTCTTTGTTTTATTGGAGAGATCCCTCTCCGGGTCCAGGAGGGCTAGATCCTAGGGCCCCAAAGTGGTTTGATGTTGTCTCATCTTTTGGTATTGCCAAATCTGCCAAAACATGGGAACCCCAACATGTACCAAGAAACTACTGTAGATCCGATACTGAAAATCCCTCCAAATGTGCTCTTTCTGTCCGTTGGGCTTCCTGCCCAATCTGCATCCGTGAAGCCATGCAGCTTCACCTCGTCTGACTGTTTGATCCAGGTGGATTAAACAGGTACAGGTACAAATGGCTTGAGTAAAAGGCTCAAAAATCAAAGTGTTCAAAATATTCTCGAACCAGGTTCATGTTGTAGATCTCATCTTTCTGAATCCAATGGCGCAGACGGCACTCAATTCCGAGTCCGTATGAAGAATTTATAAGCGGTCAAAGTTCCAGGTTGACTTGGTGACTAGGCAGCCTTAAAGAGGACACAAATTGGACCTTTTCCGGCCACCGGATTTCGGCAAGCTCAGGCCAGATTCCGGGCGAAATTGTGGCCTGGTTAATTGCAGTCCTTCGGTCCAAAACCGAATTTTTAAAAATGCATAATTGGTTTATTAAAACAAAAAATATTTAAAAAAAAGGGGTGGCAGGCCGTGATCCCCGCCACCCCCGTCGGCACCCAACCGCATGTCAAACATATATATATATGTATGGGCCGGCGGGCCATGACCCCCGCCGAACCCCACGGAGCTCCCCACCAATATGGCGTATGTATTGGTTAAAACATATATATATAAATGTTATACGTTCCAACAAATTTTAAATGGCGAAGGTGGTTGGGGCGGGCCGCCCAATGCGGGTCGGGCCCCCCAAAAAAACAATATTATATTGTTTTTTTAAAACAAAAAAACGCGCCCATACTTGGTATTTCAAACAAAAGCGCGTGCTATGTTGGGAGGGGCGGGATTTGACCCCCCGACCTCTCCTCAACGAATTCCAAGTTTTACCATTGCGCCCAATCGTGGGCTTGGTAAAATCCGCCCAACAATTTTTATTTAAACTCGTCCTTTTACAAGTGCGCCCAGGTCATGGAGGAGCGGAGCACGCACGGAATTCGAGTTTTAATATTTTTTTTAATTGCAAACCAGTGCGCCCAGGGAATGGAGCAGCGCGCACGCAATTCAAGATTTATGATTTTTTAATTGCAGGTGCAGTGGAACCATGAGCCAGAAAAGAGGCAGGCGGAACCTTGATTGAGGCCAATTTTGAGGAGGGCGAAATTTTGACTTTGTCCAAATGGGACAAATTTTATGTCGTTTCAGCACTACTCAGCGCCACGAGTCTGATGGCGTGCTCAGTTTCTGCATCTGAGTTTTTTATTTTCCAGCCACTTTTGGAAGTGGACTATGCCGGTGTCGGATTTGCACATGTGAGCAGTCGTTTTCCACTTTCTCGACGCCACAAGATTGATGGTGTTTTCAGATTCTGCCGCAGAGCTGCTCAGCCTTCAGCAAATGGCAGCATGAGGTATATGATGTGATTTCCATGTACTTCTTCATTTATTTCTCGTTGAGATGCATTATGTCTTGCAGATCCCGGTTGATACATGAGTCGTGGGATCTTGCTTTGTGTTGTTATTGATGTACTTTCAGCTATGGATTTGTGTCATGTATGAGCCCCTTTTATGCCACATTGGCGGGATGCTCTTATTTTCTATGTGTATTTTTGAGATCCCTTGTTTTCCAGGATTGGCGGGATACTCTTATTTGCTACATGTCATCTATGGTCATACTGATAGGAGTCTTTCTTTATGTATGAGAGTTCTGCAGTAGAACATCTCTTAAAGAAGTCAAGCCACTCCTGCGTGAGGGCAATTTTTCCTTGTATGTCATAGTGAAACACATCCATGTACATCTCTTCTTACAGCACATAATGCAGTGGCCTACACCATCTTGACACCGAGGCCCGGAGATGTAGTCCCTCCTGGACGAACTCCGTCATCAAACGATGTGTTCTTATGATTGTTGATCTTGTTCATTTATGTTCCTCTTATTTACAGCTACAATTGTTCATTTCAGTTCTTTAACGTCTTAAGTAAATGCAATTCTATTTATCAGCCGAATTAAAAGGTCTTGGTTAAGGGGTATTAAGATTTTACCCTGGATCAAGTGGTATCGGAGCAGGTATTCTTGTTGATTGGATTGCAGGCGTGAACATTGAACGTTTGCTGAGTTGAGCCATGGAAAGTGTCAAGGACATGTATGAAACCATGCTCAGGGTGTCCGAGAAAGCGGACATATTGTACGAGGCTTACGAAAAACAAGCAGCAGAGAACGAAGAATTGAAGACCCTCCTACACAAAGAGGAGGAGGAAAAACAACAGTTGCAGCTTCAGTTGCAAACCACAACAGAAGAGTTGGAAGATTGGAAGCGCAACAATGGAATTCTACAAGCAGATCATGATGCCTTAAAGGCATTCCTACATGAAGAGAAGGAGGAGAAGCAGCAGTTGCAGCTTCAGTTGCAAGCCACGACAGAGGCGTGGGAAGATTTGAAATGCAACAACGAAACTCTTCAGAGAGATCATGATGCCTTAAAAGCATTCCTACAGAAAGAGAAGGAGGATATGCAGCAGATGCAACTTCAGCTACAAGCCGTGTCAGAGGCAGTGACAGAAGTGAAGCGCGACGAAGGCTTACAACAGCTTTCTTCATCTGTTTCGCAATCAACACCTAAGGTAAATAGTGTTGATTTTTCTTCAGTTTCTTCACATGATGTCATTTCAGTTGGAAGTGTGGAGATACCCATCACAGGTATCGGCATGAAACTCCTCACCAAAATGGGGTACAGAGGAGGAGGACTTGGCATTCGTGGCCAAGGCATCACCGAACCATTGGAGGTTGTGCAACGACCTCGTTATGCAGGTTTGGGGTACATTGACAAAGGATGTTCGAAGGACATCAAAGGCAAACAGATATTGATGAACTCTCCAGGGAAGAGGAATGATAGGGACACTTCGCCATCATTCCACGGTAGTGCTCGTTGTAGTGAAGGAACCGAGGCGAGCTCCCATCATCATGATGGCACTAGAGACCACCCCAGAAGGTATACTAAGTCTCATTATTCCAGAGTGCATTTTAATTACAAGAATGTTGATAACCACGGTCGTAAAATATGGCATCGTAAAACTTGTTTATTTTGTGGTTTAAATAACCATGTGATTTCTAAGTGCTGGAAGAGGATGGCAGCACAAAGGAGGAAGAGGCACGAAAAGCCTTCTCCCCAACATGAAAAGAAATCAGTTAAGCAGGTTTGGAGGAAAAAGAACTTTTGCACCCATTGCGATCGAAGTGGCCACCAAAGAGCCACATGCTGGAAACTTCATCCAGAGCAGCGCCGTAAAGCCAAAGAGCCCGTGCATACACCAGTCGAAAGAGCTGATCGACAAGCAAGTTCGCCACAGGGAAATGATCCACTTATTTTAATAAATGAGAAGTGGTTCTTCTAGATTGTTTTTTCTAGAGATGTTAAGCTTGTCATGGCCATGCTTGTAAGTCTTTTGTCGCATTTTTATTATGAAAGTGATGATGTGTTTCCATCACTCGTTTAAGCGACATGACATTTTTTGGCCTTGTTTTATAAGTCGTGTGTTAGATCTCTTTCATGTAAAAGTGATGATATGTTGCCATCACTTTGAGAT
This sequence comes from Pinus albicaulis, assembly GCA_034641835.2. Classification (NCBI taxonomy): domain Eukaryota; kingdom Viridiplantae; phylum Streptophyta; class Pinopsida; order Pinales; family Pinaceae; genus Pinus; species Pinus albicaulis. The sequence continues at coordinate 1,426,498,455 of CM076570.1, forward strand.
GCGACGATTATGTTTTGGTCATGTTGTATGAGTCGTCTGATGCATTTCTTTCATGTAAAAGTGATGAGGAGTTTTGCCATCACTTCGAAATGCGACGATGAGGTCTGGTCTTGTAATTTTGTTGATGTATGATTTCCATTTTGCTGTAAACTTGACCACCGAGTGCATGTTATAAACTCGTGGCAAGTATGGAAATATCTAGGTCATTGTTGGTCACATTGAGAATGTAATGTTTGTTGCAGCGTCAGGCAGGTGTTGGCATTCCGATTCCGAAGGACAAAAGTAAAGGAGTCTTCATGGGATGTGCCTTTTTAGACATTTGCATTTCAGCAGTTGCAGGTGTTGGCTTTGCATCTCGATTCCGAAGTACGTGAGGTGAAGGAGTCTTCATGGGATGTGCCTTTTCAGACATTTGCATTTCAGCAGTTGCAGGTGTTGGCTTTGCATCTTGACTCTGAGTATGCCAGGTGAAGGAGTCATGTGGGGATGCGCCTTTCAACGACAGTTGCAGACAGTTGATGATACGTAAAGCTTGATGCTTTTGGAGGACCAAAAGCTCCTCAGTGGGGAGGTTTGATCCAGGTGGAATAATCAAGTACAAGTACAAGAGGCTTGGGTAAAAGGCTCAAAAATCAAAGTGTTCAAAAGATTCTTGAACTAGGTTCATGTTGTAGATCTCGTCTTTCTGAACCCAATGGCGCAGACGGCACTCAATTATGAGTCCGTACGAAGAAGTTATAAGCGGTCAAAGTTCCAAGTTGACTTGGTGACTGGACAGCCTTAAGGAAGACGCAATTTCGACTTTTTCCGGCCATCGCATTCCGGCAAGCTCAGGCCAGATTTCGGGAAAATTTGTGGCCTGTTTAGTTTGCCTCCTTCGGTCCAAAACCGAATTTTTAAAAAGGCGCAATTTGTTTTAATAACAAAAATTTATTAAAAAAAAGGGGTGGGGGCCGTGACCCCCGCCACCCCCGTCGGCACCCATATGGCAACATATACATAAATGGGCTGGCGGGAATCAAACCCGCCCGGCCATGTGGGCCGGCCCGCTCCATGGGCGGCCCAATATACGAAGACAAAACAACGATAATAGCATTAAATGGGGGCGGGGGTTGTGAACCCCACCGCCACCCAAGCCACATATAAAACATGCTGGCGGAGATCATGGGGCAGGCTGCCCAAGGCGGAATCGACCCCTCCAAAAAAATATATAATATCTTTTATTATAAAAGGAATGCGGATTTCATGGGGGAGGCGGGATTTGACCCCCCGACCTTCCTTAACAAATTACTAAGTGTTACCAACACACCAACGAATTTTGTTGGTAAATCCGCCCACGATTTTGTATATAAACCCGAATTTTTACAGTGCGCCCAAGCCATGGAGGAGCGGGAGAGCGCGCACGGAATTCGAGAATTATGATTTTTTTAATTGCAGGTGCAGTGGAACCATGAGCCCAGAAAGAGGCAGGTGGAACCCTGATTGAGGCCAACTTTGAGGAGGGCGAAATTTTGACCTTGTCCAAATGGGACAAATTTTATGTCGTTTCAGCACTACTCAGCGCCACGGGTCTGATGGCATGCTCAGTTTCTGCATCTGAGTTTTTGATTTTCCAGCCACTTTTGGAAGTGGGTTATGCCGGTGTCAGATTTGCACATGTGAGCAGTCGTTTTCCACTTTCTCGACGCCACAAGATTGATGGTGTTTTCAAATTCTGCTGCAGAGCTGCTCAGCCTTCAGCAAATGGTAGCATGATGTATATGATGTGTATTCCATGTACTTCTTCATTTATTTCTCGTTGAGATGCATTATGTCTTGCAGATCCCGGTTGATACATGAGTTGTGGGATCTTGCTTTGTGTTGTTATTGATGTACTTTCAGCAATGGATTTGTGTCATGTATGAGTCCCTTTTATTCCACATTGGCGGGATGCTCAATTTCATATGTGTTTTGTTGAGATCCCTTGTTTGCTAGGTTTGGAGGGATACTCTTTTCTTTATATGTCAGCTATGGTCATACTGATAGGAGTCTTTCTTTATGTATGAGAGTTCTGCAGTGGAACATCTCTTAAAGAAGTCAAGCCACTCCTGCGTGAGGGCAATTTTTCCTTGTATGTCATAGTGAAACACATCCATGTACATCTCTTCTTACAACACATAATGCAGCGGCCTACACCATCTTGACACCGAGGCCCAGAGATGTAGTCCCTCCTGGACGAACTCCGTCATCAAACGACGTGTTCTTATGATTGCTGATCTTGTTCATTTATGTTCCTCTTATTTACAGCTACAATTGTTCATTTCAGTTCTTTAACGTCTTAAGTAAATGCAATTCTATTTATCAGCCGAATTAAAAGGTCTTGGTTAAGGGGTATTAAGATTTTACCCTGGATCACTGTTTGTACCATAATCCATATCTAGATGTGCCCCTGAGATATCTCAGAACATGCTTGCCTGCCTTCCAAAAGATCTTGGTAGGCTTAACCATAGCTTTTGAAAGCTGGTTCACAACATAGCATATGTCTGATCGTGTATTGACCAAATACATGAGCGAACCAAGCAACTGTCAATAAACAGTGGCATCCACTACCTCTGCTGATGTAGCATCCTCTTTCCTCCAACCACCAGGAAGAGGAGTGTCGATAGGCTTGCAGCCTTGCATGTGAAACTTCTCCAGTATCTCCTAGGCATACTTGCCTTGAGACACAAATAGTCCACCCTTCCACTGCCAAATTTCCAATCCCAGGAAATAATGGAGGCCCATGTCCTTCATCTCAAACTCCTTTGCAAGATCTGTCTTGCATGAGTTTATCAACAGTTCATCACCCGTTAGTATTAAATCATCTAAATAAAGCAAAATGATCAAAAGCTTACCCTCCACCACAATCTGGTTTAGGTTAGGATCCGCCTCACTCTTGACGAAACCAAGTCCGGTGAAATAATTGTCTAATCGTGTGTACCAAGCATGAGGTGCTTGTTTCAGCCCATACAACGCTCTTTTGAGCCTACACACATGTGACTCGCTGCTGAAGATTTTGAATCCTTCAGGCTGCTCAATGTACACCTCCTCCTCAATGACTCCATTGAGGAACGTAGTCTTCACATCCATCTGATGAATGTGCCAACCCATTTGTGCTGAGAGAGCAAGGATGGTCCATATGGAAGAATACCTTGCAACAAGTGCAAAGGTTTCTTCATAGTCAATCCCCTCAATCTGTGAGAAGCCTCGGGCAACAAATCTTGCCTTATACTTCTCAACACTCCCATCAGTAGCTTGCTTCACTTTGTAGATCCATCTTGAACCTACCACTGATTTCCCTTCCGGCCTTGGGACAATCTCCCATGCACTGTTTCTGACAATCGAATCATACTCTTCCACCATGGCATCTACCCATGCGGGATCTTCCACAGCTTCCTCAAAAGAGGATGGTTCTATCAGGATACACTTGCTCATCAGAGCCAAGTATCCAGTAAATCGGTCAGGTGACTTTCTCTATCTGCGTTGTGATGTAGGAGCTCCTACATATTGCGTTGCATCAAGATTCAGTTGCTCAGCTTCTGTAGTGCGCTTCCGCCCTCTGATGTTTGGCGTTGCATGAGTGGTTTCTTCCACTCCATGAACCTCCTCTTATGCTTGATCCACATCCTGAGGCTCATCTTTAGGAACAAGTAGCTCCTCCTCTGCATGCAAGTGTAGCTCCCTCTCAAGTGACAACTTCATGGCTTTCTCCTCATGAAATTTGATATCCCGTCGCACAACAGTCATCCAAATGTCTGGAAAATACACACGATAATTGTGGGGTGTTTCTGTGTACCCCAAAAATATCCCAACCTCTGCGGTCAGCTCCAGGTTCTTCCTGGAATCCTTCATCACATGAATGTAAACAAGTGAGACAAAAATCTTCAAATGAGAAATATCAAGCTTCTTACCAGAAAACGCCTCTTCGGGTGTACTCATGCCAAGTACTCTATGAGGACAACGGTTTTTCACAAAAACTGCAGTGTTGCATGCCTCAGCCCACAAGTGTATGGGAAGGCCCTGATCATGCAACATCACCCATGCAGCACCCACAATCGTTCTATTCTTTCTCTCCGCGACCCCATTCTGTTGTGGGTTATGAGGTGCTATGAGTTCTCTTCGAATTCCTTCTTTGCTACAGAAGTATTTGAATTATCCAGAGATGTATTCACCACCATTATCGCTCCTTAGAGCTTTCACCTGCTTCCCCGACTCTTTCTCAACCAACGCCTTGAACTCACAGAACTTTGAGTATGTCTCGCTCTTCTTCTGCATGAAGAAGATCCAACACTTACGAGAAAAGTCATCAACAAATATCACATAATACCTGTGCTTTTCTGTTGAAGCAACCGAGAAAGGTCCACACACATCTGTGTGAATTCTCTCAAGGATCGTTGTGGCGCGACTATCCTTCTCATGAAAAGTTCTCTTCAAAATTTTTCCTAAAGTACATCCCTTGCACTGATCTGACTGTGCAAGTGTACCCTTGGGAGGCCCGGTATAAATATGCTGCAAAATTTTCAAAGTGCCATGGTGAAGATGGCCCAATCTCCTGTGCCACAATTCACCCTCATCCCAGCTCACCACTCCTTTTACTTTGCCTGCCATTGCTGCGCAACCATCTACCTGTAATTGATAAATATTCTTAACTCAAATCCCTATCCTCCTGGTTTGACAAGTTGTTTTACTGCGTAGGAAGGATTTTCCTTCACTAAAAACAACATCATAACCCTTGTCTTACAACATCGCCACAGAGATCAGATTCTTCTTCAATCTTGGAACATGCATGACATCCTTCAAGATGAAAGGTTTACCTGAATCCCTCTCAAAGGAAATGTTCCTGATACCAATCGCATTGTATCTACCATCATCACCCATCTCGATGTGCACTCCAAGATCCTTTTCATCTAGATCACTAAACAAATCTTTGTCTCCGGTCATATGGAAAGACGCACCACTGTCAATAAACCACACCGATCCCATCACACTTGAAACCAAGCATGTGATCAAAGAAAAATCCAGCTCAAATTGCGAGGCTAAGGCCTCTCCAGCTGTAGATCCAGCAGCCTACTTATTATTCTTCTTTTGTGGACAATTAGTGGCATAATGTCCATGCTGATGAAAGTGGAAGCACTTCACCCTGGACAAGTCCTACTTCTTGCCTTTCGCACTGGATTGAGAAGAATTTTTCTTCCCCTTCCCTTTCCTTGCTTTGGCAGCCAAAGCGCAATTTTATTCATCTTCATTCTTCGATGAAGATCCATCCGCACAAGATCCTACCAAAGTCGCTCCCATCCTCGCGCTTCTCCCACCATCGATTAATCTTCGTAGTTATAACACCAACTCTTCGAAGCCCAAGGAGAGCCAAGCTCACCAATTCTATCTCATCAATAAAGAACTCTACATGGACCACCATCCTTGGGAAAACTTCGTGAGGTATTTTGGTATACTGTCACCTTTCTCCATTTTTATTTTTCTAAGTTTGTCTTTAAGCGCCAACTTCCTCTGATCGCTTCTGCTTTGGAACAAATCTGTCAAAGCCTTCCACATTAAGAATGGAGTGGCTTTACTGTGAAGGTTGGACACAATGTGGTCCTTCACACCTTCCAACAAAATTCTTCGACACTTTGCTACCTTCTTTTGCCATGCGTCAAGTGCGGCTACATCGTTAGAAGCATGCTTTGGAATATCAACATCTATGAACTCCTTCAACCCATTATCATCTAGCACCGCCTCCATCCTGTCCTTCCATGCAATATAATTTGAGCTCCCATCAAGGGAATACTCCAATCGCAATCTGTTGAAAGACATTTCAATGAATGCTCAACTTCAACACCAAGAAAACACTACAGCAAATTCGAATTCCACCATCACAAAACTCAACCGCTTCAATAATTGCAATCTCCTATGATCAATACTGCTCTGATACCATGTAGAAATTATATAACTTATGTGTTATATGTCCAAGATTCTCCTGATCTCACACTATTTTAACTTCATGCAAAATACATAATCTATTCCACCGTTGATCATTTGCGGAAATTAAATCAAGATTGCAATGCACACATGAAACAATAAAAATTCACACACATTAACACAGCTGTTTAACGGGAAAGCCTAAAGCTAAAAACCCCAACTATCTGTATATAATATATGTCATAGAGATCATGTAACAATCTTCATACAAAGCTGATCATATCAAGCTCTCAGTACAATACAATCACTACACACTAATCAGGCCCGATCTTGCAAATCCATGCACCGATCTTTGCCACCTGCTAGCCTACCTCTACTGCACAATCCCTGCTGAATAATGGCTCTAAATGAACTCGAATTCACCAAGCTTGCACTGCGCAATCCTCATTTGCATCTCCACTGAGTTTTGGATGCAATCAATGCATCACTATAGTCAACACTAATAATCACACTTGCTCTTTCACCTATCTCTCCACTGGTCTCCACTGAAACTGCCATGCACTGTAGTTAACTGATGTATTCTTCAGTTGATTAATGAGTTATTATTTAGTGAATTAATTAACTAATTAATTCACACCACTCTCACTAGTGTATCAATTAGTTAGACTAGATACAACTAGCTCAACTGAGTCTAACTGGGTTAAACTGAATACAACTCCACCAACTACTTCTCCAACTCCACCAAACTCTGTCACATGAGTTCTAACTGAAGTCCTCCATGAAATAGCTCCATTAAACCCTCAGGAAAAGCGTAATTCCTTCTGTCAGCTGTTGTGCCACATCTACGCACTTAACTGAAGTTCTCCAAGAGAATAAGATAATGTTTAGAGTCCAAATATTATTAAGAGCTAATAATATTCGACATATCTATTTTTAGACTGGCAATCTAAAAATAGATTCCGCCCAATATGTCTAAAAATAGAAGTCCATCTATTTTTCCAACTTCACCAACCATCCACAAATATCATCCTGCAACTCAGAATATGATCGACATGTCTAAAAATAGACATAGTCTAAAAATAGACTTTGAACAAAAAATAGCCTGCGGTCCCACTTAGTGAAGGCGACTCTTTTCACTAAGCTCATCATCTTGTTGAATCTCAACACCATGTTCATTTTAGCTGAGATAGTGAAAATCTTGTCAGACTAAAGGAAATGCCTGTTCCGGACCCCAAGAAGGCCTATATGACATCAAGGCGGACACGGTTGTAAGGCTCTTATTTATTTAAGTTAATACGAATGAATATTGTTTTCTCAATGAGTTCTTTAGTTAAATAGGTTATTTATCATGTTTAATCAATGAGTTATTTAATTAATTATCTCATTTCTTGAATTCCTTGATCATCTTGATAGATGTTTGATTCATGAATTAATTTTATTATGCAGGTGCTTTTGATATTTTCTTGTGTTTGTGATTGCAGATCCTTAACGACGACTTTCTTCAAGCCACTAGAAGGAAGATCAGCACTGGACTACAAGTAGGTTTCTAAAACCCTGTTATAATTAATTCCAAGTCAAAAAATATCTAGAGAAAATAGTTTTTATTTGTCTATTTGTTGCTAGCTGTCCGTAGGACACTTGGGAGGTCTGTCTTGTCTACAAGAACAACTTATCCGTCCAACAAAATGGTGACTCCATTGGGGAATGGATCTTGAACTTTGATTTCTTTTATTTTTGACTTGTGAATTTTTTTTTTCTGATTTTGATTGATTTATACTGGCTTGGGTAGTTTATCCCTATAGAATCCTTGAGAAATGATTTGGAGTTTTTTATTTTTTCTTTTAGTTTTCTGGTGTCGGCTCTTTTCTTTTCATTAGGGGAATTTTGAGGTCTAAAATGGGCCTCCTAAGAAAAATGTACAAAAAAAATAAACTTTATAACAACCAATAGGATTCAAGATGATGATGTCAACCATGGGGGATGATTTACCATTTTTTAAATAAAAGGGTAAAATTATTAAAAAATAATAAAATAATAAAACTACTTTTTCAACTCGTATTTTCAACTTATCTCCCACAATTTTTACTCAAATTTCGAGTGGGAGTACTCGTTGGATGCAAAATTTAATTCCTCATCCAAGGAGTACCCATGTTGCATACTTTCAATGAACCCTACTACATGAAAAATGGGAAATACATAAAAAAACGTGATTGCAATCACGTTTTTATGTATTTCTCATTTTTCGTGTAGTAGGACCCATCGAAAGTATGCAACATTGGTACTCCTTGTATCAGGAATTAAATTGTGCATCCAACGAGTACTCACGCTCGAAATTTGAGTAAAAACTTTGGGAGATAAGTTGAAAATACGAGTTGAAAAAGTAGTTTTTTCGTTTTTCTCTCTAAAATTTGATGATGTCATCAAATCTTATTTGATTTTTTCCACTATTATTTTATAATTTCCTTAGGAGGCCCATTTTAGCCCTCAAAATTCCCCTAATGAGAAACAGTGCGGGCATCTCCGCACTTTTCTTGTATACACAGTGCGGGACCACACTAGTTTACACTGAATCCTGCGGACCTTGTGAAAATTTTTGGAAAATCTTAAAATCATCTTTTCTGGATTAGTTTGTTAGATTCTCAGTGAATACCTAGACTTGTATCTTTTTTTAGAAATCTTTGATTAAGAGTTTATTTCAGCATTTTTAGTTTTGAATGATTTCCTGAAAGATTTGCATGTTATAGTGATTTTTGCTTTGTCTTTATCCCACTCAAAGATTAGAAACCTTGGTATACCTTTAGATCACTGGTATTTCCTTGCTTTCTTGTTGAGTTTGACATCATAGCAGAAATTTTTTTATGAGATTTAGATCCCATTTTCTCATTTGCAAATCTTTGAAAAATTTTCATTGATAAGTTTGGAATTTCACTTAAATAACCAAAATTGGGTGTTTTTTGAGTTCTTGCTAATCCAAGCAAAGAATTTCTTAGTTAGATAACAATCTAAGCAAGACATCCTCAAAATATTTAAAGTTTTAGTTCAAATTTAGTCTTTATAATTTTTAGATCTCAAAATTAGTGTTTTTAGCTTTGAGTGTTATTTCTAGAAATTATAGTATTCTTTTGAAGAAAAACTTTGTTGGTAGTTTCGATCTTGAATTATAAAGGGATTTCTTATTTGAGAATTAGATCATTTTGAGTTCTCATGACATTAGATTTCTTTTCATTTATTCTTGTTTGAAGGAACGAATTGTTTTAAAAGATTGCATTTCTCAACTCTTCCTTTAGATAGAATTCATTAAAAGGAAAAGAATTGTTTCTCATAATAGATGAATTTTTAGTGTGTTTTGAGTCGGGTCACTACATATCATTAGTTTCACTTTTGCACCTATTGTCCTAAGAAACAGCCTTTTAAAATCAACGCTTAAATTAAAATCATTCTAGTAATTTGTTATATTTCTAGGGCTCTTTTCACCAATATAGCTTATGCTAGTGTCTTGGAGTAGGGACTAATTAACTCTCCAAGACAATTAAAAGAAACAAGTAGTCAATATTGTGGTAGGAAAAATCCAATAGTCGCTTGTATGCTCTGGGAAACTCCTCTTAAAGGATTCAAGCACAAGGTCATATATGAACCAGTGGGATAATCAATTCTATCTCATTGGGAATGATAGCATATGTGCACGTATTAACAACGGTAAACCTTAGATAGACCATTGTCGAGGAGCCTGGGGTCACTTGTCAGTATGTCTTGGATTATGTCAAGGAGCCTTCAAGGGTATTGAGCTTTGTTACTCTGCCCTTGCACGTATGTCGGATCGTAAACTGTTCCCCCAAGTATATTAGTTCCTGTTGGTAACCATAGTGGCCATAATCTTTACGATTTTTTCCTAAGGTGACGGTGGAGGAAAGATCTCACTGTACCTGGAGAAAACGTCAGCTAGACTCACTTGGACTCTCCAGAGGGTTATCTTCACTCAAGATGGTTTAAGTGGAGAAACTTGCACTGGTCTGTTTCATTAAGCAGGTTGTCAGGGTAACTGTTCCAACAACCCTTTCTACATTAAAATAATATGATGTTGGATTTCATCACCAATTAGTGTTTTTAGTGTGGGAAGTTACTGTTTGTGTGTGGTTTTATCTCCTAGATTTTTAGGCGTGTGATTCATTTGTTTGTTTTCTTAGTGACTCTAGGAGTTTCCATTGAAATTTTCTTTGATTGTGTGTGTTGTAAAGGTAAATCCCCTCTGCGGATAGAGGTGATCCCTACTAGCCCAGATCGGGTCTAGCAACAATCATAACAGGAAATGGCACAAGTTCCTAATTGTAATAAACCAGCTTGCGAAGAAGGCTTACCTTGAATCCAACGATGTCGCTTGTAGAGAAAGTAGCACTCCCGTTCCTTATCTCTAGCAGATCACAATCCTCACAATCTCCGTGATCGAACCCCTGCACACGCAAGAAACAAAATAAACGCAAGCGTAAAATCCAGTATATGCAACTATATGTCAGTCAGAGAAGACATAACTCATCATCATAATCAACAACAAGAGTGGAACCATAACCAATAGTCGTTTATCATTAATCAATCAAAGGAGGATACAACCTGGCTCTGACGCTGAATTCTCCTTCGAAGGGTCACCAGCGGAACACGTCTCGAAAAAGCATGTCGGGGATGGGACAAGCCTCTCTCTTCGGATGTCTCGACAATAATCTCCTTGTTTGGATTTGGCCTTAAGGGAATGAATCAAGGCTCTTGCAGCATTAGGCTCTGATGGCTCTTGAAAACTTCGAGATTAGCTTGCAAAGGAGATGAGAAAGCTTTTATAGATGGAGGAAGGGGAGTTGGGATCCCTATAATCATGGGATTGGCCCTATCCTCAAGGAAGCTTCCATGAGAGGTGGCAAACCACTTCCTCTACATGGAGATCCAAAGCCAAACCTCCCAACTCAAATTAGATACCAGTTTATGGATTGGTTAGGACGAAACTTTCGCCATTTATTTTTAAAAAACACTCCTTAAAATGGTTGGCGCGAGTGCAACTCTAAGACAAAGTGCCAATTGGCACGCCCTCTTTGAATGATTTCCCCCATTAGCGCGGGTACTGAATTGGATCCCCGCGCCAATGCAAAAATGGGTGTTTTTAGGGTTTTTCACAAGGAGTTGTCTTCAGGGAAATGAAATCTCATGTTCAGAGGGATGTCATGAAAGTGGTTTCAAGTCATGTCACTACTCACAGGTCATGGAATGAGCCCTCCAATTGTGCGGGATGGGAAATTGCAGGGACGGTGACAAATTGCTGTGTAACAGTGTGTGATTAATAATTTTTAATCATGGCTGAATTACCAAGACAATCACGTAGACTCCAGGGGAAACCCCCTGAGTATACACCAAGCCAACTTGAAGGGCTGCGAGCTCTAGTATCGCCTAGTGACAGTAGAATTAGATCAACAGAAACAGGAGAATCATCTATAGTTATTCATCCTGATTATCAATCACAAACAATAGAACATATCCAAGAGCCAATTTCAATTTCCGAAGTTACTGGTAGTATTTCTCCTTCCAATGAATTAGTTGAAGAACCTGAAATTTTTGAGCTTGACACTAAACCTTTTGTATTTTAACCATCTTCAGGATTTGTTACTCCGACTTCTAGTGATCCTGGTTCACCTAGGGTAAGACATCACATTACTGAAAATCTTCCTTCTGACCTCATATCTATTGAAGAACTTGTTGGTCCAGATGAATACGTAACTCTTCCTAAAACCCAAGAAACTTTGAATCTTAGGGAGCGTGAATCAATATTCTACATTCCTTTTAGAACTGACGCTTGGTATTTATCATTGACAGATTTTTTAGAAAACCCAGGTCTTAGCTATTCACCACCCCAAATTCCTTTTCATCCTACACCGAGAGGTTATTTTCCTTCATCAAATATGTCGGGTGAGTCATCTATGTTTTCCCAATCTCCGAAAACATTTTTATATGGTGGTCCTTCTGTTCCTTTGGGGTACCAGTCACTCTCTGGTACTTTCTCAGGAGCAACTCCTCAACCAACTGAACAAGTGTTATCATCTGGTATAACTGGAACTAAAACTGAAACGTCGAACGCAGAGAAAATTTTTATGATGTCTGGTAATATTCCAAATCCTCAACCTTAGGGTAGTCAGTTACCACCTGGGGGGCAACCTCAAGGTAGTCAGTTACCACCTGGGGGACAACCTCAAGGAAGTCATTTACCGCCTGGGGGGGCAACCTAAAGGTAATTTTTTACCGGGACAAACTGTAGGACAATATTATCTACCTGGAGAACAACCTCAAGGACAGTACATACCTCAAGTTTATCAACCTCAGGGACAGTACATACCCCAAGGTCAACCCTAGATTCAGTACATGCCTCAATGTTATCAACCTCAAGGTCAGTACCCAACTCAAAGTTTCCAAACTCCTTCCGCTCAACCAATATTACAAGGATCTGGAAATTTACGAGTTAATTATCAACCCTAAGTTCAACCAGGTTATGGTCCTTCATATACACAACCTTCTATGGGTCAATACCCCGGAATGAATATGGTGTGGGATCCATCTCAAATTCAATAGACTATGCAACCCAATGTGCAGATACCTAATCAACCTCGACAGTCCATAGGTTCTGGTCCAACCCAGCAACCTGTCCAGCCTATCGTTCAAATCCCTGCACCTGATTTTGTTCAGCGGCATGGGCCTAGTACATCTCAGACTCCGCCTTAGACTTCTGCTGCTACTGCAACTTCTGTTCAACCTACCACACCTTTTTCTGGAGTATCTGTAGCTTTGGTTTCTTTTATCCCTGCATAAGTGAAAATTCCTCAAGTATCTGTACCACAGTCAGGACCTACAATTTAGACTACAGTCCAGATGCCTACAGGACAAGCTGGTACTAGTACGGTTGTTGTTAGTCAACCACAATTTACTTATCAACCGTACCAGGGACAGTAACAATTTGGACAGGCTACACAAAATCCAGTATATCAGTATCAGTCGTACCCTGGGTATACTTATCAAGTACCTCAACAACCCCAGTATGGTCCGGTTAATCCTGGTTATCCAGGAGGTTTCACGATTCCAAATGCGCATCCAATGCTAGGGTATCCTGGATATCCTCCTCCTGGCACTGGTTTGATCACACAAGGTTGTCAAGACCCTAGCCATCGGTTACCATTTATAGCAACTTTTTATTTACCGGATCTATCGCGCCTTATGAACGATCCTATCTTTTATCTTCCATATTGGTCGTCGATGCCTAACAAGTTGCCCAGTGATATTCCAAAGTTTGAGGGTAAGTCAGGAGACGATCCATCTAATCACGTTATGACTGATCACCTCTGGTGTGCATCCAATTAACTAATCTATGATTCGATTCGATTGCATCTTTTTCAGAGAACTCTCATTGGTCTAGCTGTCAAATGGTATATTGAATTACCACGCGGCTCTTTTAATAATTTTAATGCACTAGCTACTGCTTTCTTAACCCATTTTCAGCTGCCTGTCAGATACAACAATGGCAAAAAATCGTTGACTTCATTAAAACAGTCTACGTCTACATACATATCTAATCACATTCATGAATGGAGACGTAGAAGGCATTTAGTGAAAGTCTTTATTCCAGATCAAATTTTGGCTGAATGGTTTATTAAATCGTTATTGCCCAAAATTACTGAAGATGTGGCCAAAGGAGGCATTGTTATAGAAGAGCAAGTCATTGCTCAGGCTTAGTACCTTGACCTTGTATATACTCTGTCAGGTACTATGTATGATCAAATCCCCGACTTACCGAGACCTGGTCAATTAACTACAACTCCTTCTGGCTCTCATGCCACTGATGGTGTAATTGGTTCTGTTAGCACTGGTAAAAGTAAGGAGAAATCTTCCAAGACGACTTCTCCTATTATCACTTTACCTGATTCACCAGAAGGAGATTCTTCTATTGAAACTTCCGCCAATATTCATATTGCAGAATCATCTACAACCAAATATAAAGCTGGTGGTAAGAAGAAAAGTAAGAATAAAAAGAAAAAATCTTCAAAAGATAAAAACGATACAACTGAACCAACTGACGAAAAACGCAAACCTCGATATCCTTGTCTGATATGTGACGAGGATCATTTTACAAAAGAGTGCCTGCATAGAGCCAAGGTATCAAAATTCATTAAGGGTTCACCTATACCTGTTGTCTTGAAGGATCCTTTTCCTGCTCAAGATAGTAACATGGTTGGATCTTCCTCAAATGCGCTTGAGAATATCTTGATGGTTGCGACGCAATCGCAAGATTATGGTAGTAAAAATACTAGTAAAGAAGCATAAACATCTAATTCAGCATCAACTACATCTCCCTCGGTTTCTGATCCATTGCAAATCAAGAAACAAAATCCTGACTTAGTAATCAAATCGCCTACTAAAGTTGTACTTCATAAATCAGCTATTAATCCACATGCGAGAGCTGCTCAGAATTACAATATTGTTGAATATTTGGAAGTTTCCCCTTCATCAATGTCAGCTTTGGAAGTGCTGCAATCATGCCCAGCCCAAAGAAAATTACTTTTTTCAGCCTTAGGAGCCATAGACCTCCAGGATTCGAACCTCATGATCTTCAATTTAGAGAATTTTACACCCCGCCTACCCCATCAAATGGCTTTTCAAATTCCGGTAATAGTAAAAAACAAAAGTATATTTCGTATTGTTGTTGATGAAGGGGTTTATACGTGTATTATGTCGTTAAAATGTTGGAAATCACTTGGTTCTCCGACCATTAACCAATCGCCGAATATTCTCAAAGCTTTTGATGGAAGAGGTTTTCAGCCATATGGTATTTTACAAGATCCACCAATAGAGGTCGAAGGCAAAATGGTTCATCTAGATGTGGAAGTGGTTGATGCCCTTCTGGATTACACCCTTCTCCTAGGCCGCAGCTGGTCTTACACCATGACTATTGTTGTATCATCGATCTTTTGTCTTATCATGTTTCCTCATAAAGGAAAGATCGTTAAAATAGATCAGCTCTCATATTATTCATCCGACCTAGCCTCTACTGATAGCATCCAGCATATCGGAAAATCGCCTATCCCTTATAAGAATGTCGAAGTAGGATTGCTTAAAGATTCGGCTTTACTGGGAAATTTTTCCCTGCCTACTCCCAATGTACAACCTCCTATTGCTAATATCAATATGATTACATCAAGTACTATTTCCTTTGATAATCCTTGGATAGTACCTTCAGAATTAGAATTGGATTGTTTTGATGGCGTGATGCCTTTGAGTCCTTTTGAGTTAGCATATCAGACTGTATAGTCATTTTCTGATATTCCTTCAACTGAATCTGATCTAGTGAATGTGATCAATGAGGAGTCATTTTCAATATCGAGCTCCGCTTCGACATTAATTCTAGATCTTGGTCAACATGTATTCAATGCTGATGAACATATTCGTGAATTCTTGTCAGTCGATGAGTTACCATGGGAATATCTTCATCATAGGTCTTTGTTTTTACCTGATCTCAATAATTTTGAGAATAATTTTTCCTCCATTTTTACTAGTGATTACGTCAAAGAACCTCAGAATCCTCATAAATGTGTTTTTTGCATACAATCTAGACGATTGCTGGGATTTATTGTCTCAAAGGAAGGCATTCGTGTTGATCCATCGAAGGTTGAGGCAATCATCAATTTACCTCCTCCTTCTACTCTTTTCCAACTCCAAAGTTTGCAAGGAAAGCAAAATTTTTACGTCGATTCATTCCTAGCTATGCTGAGTTAACGAAAGGTTTCACCATGTTGTTAAAATAGAATATTCCTTTCTTTTGGGATGAGATCGCTAATCGATCTTTTGATGCTCTGAATGATGATCTTTTGACCCATGCACCGTTACTGTAGCCACCCAATTACAACCAGGATTACTTTTTGTACCTCGCCGCTTCCGATTCCACGATAGGGATGGTTCTATTTTAGGAAGATGAATTCCATGGTGAACATGTGATTTACTATCTTAGTCGAAATTTGCATCTGACAGAGATAAAGTACTCACATTGGGAAAAATTTCCCTTGGCAGCCGTTCAAGCTATCCAATGTTTTCATCATTACATACTTTTATGCAAAACAACAGTGATTTCTGATTGTAACCCTATGATGTATATTTTGACCAAACAATTGCTAGGGGGAAAATACTCCAAATGGATTGTTATCCTACAGGTGTTTGATTTGGAATTTGAAAAGTCCAAATCAAAGAATCATTGATATTTTCTGAACTTATGTGTGATTTCCCACGTACTGATACAGAAACTGTGGCAGAACAACTAATCGCAGACGAATCCTTGTTTCTTATTAGTACCATCAATCCTTGGTATGGAGATATCATTTTTTATCTTGAGACCCAATCTTTTCGGCCCAAAATTTCACGTTCACAATGACGTAAAATCCATTTCCAGTCTCAACAATATCATATTATTGGCGACACACTATACCGTCGCGGTGCAGACTCTGTTTTTCGACGTTGTCTCACTCATGAAGAAGCCGAAAAGGTTTTAAATGACTGTCACTCTGGAGCATGTGGCGATCATATGTCTGGGTACGCCACAGCCCAAAAGATATTGCGCACAGGTTATTTCTAGTCATCCTTATTTAAAGATTGTATTTATGCGGTCTGAAAATGTCATAATTGTCAAATCTTCGATCGAAAAATGCGTGCACCACCTGCTCCTCTTCACCCTATAATTGTTGTCGGTCCTTTTGCAAAATGGGGCATTGACTTCATTACATGTAACCCTCACTCGGCCAGGGGGCATGGGTATATTATTTTAGCAGTAGATTATTTTACCAAATGGGCCGAGGCGATGCCTACATTTGCGGCAGATGGGAAAATTGCAGCTACTTTCGTGTTCAATCATGTGATAGCTCGTTTCGGTGTACCCCAAGAGATAATTACTGATCATGGGAGCCATTTTTGAAACATCATGATGACCGAGCTAACTGACCAACTTGGCTTGCGCCATTATAGTTCTACACCATATTATCCGCAGGCTAATGGTCTGGTTGAAGCTATTAATAAATTTTTAGTCACCATGATCAAACGAATCATTGGAATTCATAAGTCAAATTGGCATACCATGCTCTTTTCAGCACTTTGGGCATATCGAACCTCAGCAAAAACATCGACAAGTTTTACCCCTTTTCAACTGGTTTACAGTTTAAAAGCGATATTACCCATTGAATGTGAGATACTGTCACTCCAACTAGCCATAGAGTTACTACCAACCACTTTTGAAGAGGAAAAATGTTTTTTATACTTAGCTCAATTAGATGAGAATCGGCGCACCGCTGCACTAGCCACCGAAACTCATGCGAAACGAATGAAAGCTCAGTATGATAGAAAGGTTACACCTTGGATTTTTTCAGAAGGAGACCTAGTCTTGGTTTATGATCAAGCTAACGATAAGCTAGGGGCTGGGAAATTTGAACCCATGTGGCATGGTCCTTATATTTTCAAGCGACAACTTGCAAAAGGGGCCTATGAATTGATTGATTTTGACGGGGTTTCTTTAGGCAAACCCAGAAATAGGCTTTATCTGAAGAGATATTACGCTTGATTCTTGTGTGGAGATCTTTCCTGTGTATTAGTTATTTTTAGCTGGTGTGTTGTAGGTTAGAAATGTGTGCCTAGTTTAAGTGTGCTTTTGCTACTTTTCTTGCTTATCTAGATTACTCTTGATATTGCATATGTCAACATCTTTTCAAACATACATTGGTTTTGATGATGGCGCTTGTCGTAGTACCCGGAATATCTATTCCGCAGCTTGGGTTATTTATTCACTCACTAATGAGTTAATATCTATGGATGGGGTAAGCCTCGGTCAAACGACAAACAATATTGCAGAATATAGCGCAGTTATTGAATTATTGTCTGAATCCATTTCATTTGGAATTCGGAGTTTGATCGTTAGGTTAGATTCTGAACTTGTTGTATTACAATTAAATCAATTATATGCAATTATAAACCCAGTGTTGTTAAGATTATTTTTAAGAGTTCGTCTCTTGGAACGAGAATTTGATTATATTGAGTATCAACAAACTTCAAGAAATTTAAACACATTAGCAGATGCAATATCTTCTAGTGTGATTAACAGAAATTTGTGATAATAAAAGCAGTAGATCAACATTCGATAACATGTTGGACAGGTAATTGAAAATAGTATTATATCATAGCATAGAGGTAGTGTTTCAAAAAATGGTACATCGTCCTCAATCATAGGTTCAAAACGCCTTATGGTCGGAAAAAAGTGATACAAAAAAATGATAAGATTCTATACACTCGATCATCCACTATCCATGGTAATGATCATGATAATACACTACAGCTCATGCCACTCTACTCAGAAATCCCCTGAATGGTCCAGGAACACCAATGAAGTATCTATGTAATCGGAATGGAATGTCATATATAGTAGTCTCTAGGATGTCTAGAGTCAGTCGCTCCAAATGGTGTTCTAAATCAGTCAGGATTCCTGCTGTCTGATCCTATGGTGGTGGTGCTACTGCAGCTACATCCCTTTGCCTCCTGTCAAAGGGGCGGAGAGTGGCTGGTCGACGTGGACCCACATCTGCATTTGAAATTTTTGTTATTAGTTTTGGACGATTAAAAAAAAAAAATTAGAAATTAGAACATGTCAAAAATATTTTTTACCTGACTCATCCCACTGAGCTCCTGGAGGAAGTGGCATATCTCGGTCATCACGGAAATTTATGCTCGCATAAGGAAAATCCTCTATCACAAAAAGTTGGTGTTCTAACCAATGAAAATAGTCGATGGAAATCGAACAATCTCCCCACCCTCGCTGTGATGGGCCATCAAAACAACCCATCGAACCATCTAAGGCTCTTGAGGTCTACCAGCATCAACAGGAATATGTTGCGGGGCTAACAGAGTAATCCTCTCTAAATCAAAGGTAACCATGATAGATCCATATCCAAAGTTATTTAACTTCCCGTTTTTTGCTCTAGTTAGTTGGCCTTTGACATTAGCCAACACTGCCTCGCACCAGTTGAATATAGTGCCTTAGAAGCAATCTACTGCATTCCGCATTTGAGATCCAGTAGCCACATGCAAAGCTGCACTTCCGCACAACTTGGTAACGGTAAATGCAATCACTTTTAACTCGGGACGGATGATAGTTTTAATATCAATCCGTTTGTCTTTAGGATTGGCCTAATCATTACAGAACTCTAATTGCAGGCTAGTGACGGACTGGCCAACTGGCATAGCCCCAAATAGAGAAAGTGGTTTGCCTCTCTTAGACAAACCAGTCAAAAAGTATATGTCCTCCAGCTCAATTTTGAGCTGGTTGCCTCCAATCACGAAACACTGGTGCTGAACATCCCACTTGTTTACCAACCAAGTGAGAATGTCTACTTGAGCTCTCATGTCGCTGATAGCCCAGAATTTGAATAACCCACATGCTCTCAAAACTTGTAATGTAGGTTGATGAATCATTGCTGCTTCATCTACCTCCTCATGTTCACATTCCCGCCAGATGAGAATTGTAAATATCCTACAATAAGCAAAATGAAATATTAGAATCATATTAAAACAAAAAATTTGGGTATTTTTGGAAGAAATTATGTTTTTAAATTCTTCACGGCACCACCACACTTTACGTTCAAAGACAATGCGTAGCTCCGCACTGACTTTGTGCTAAAAGTGTGGGTCCACAACATTTTTCTTTGTGAAAAAATGTCGGGGTTCGCAGGTACCATGTGTCTTACCTGCGGACCCTCGAGGGCAGAATTTTGAACCTATTTCCTCTCCAAAAATCAATTTTCAACCCTAAATTAAGGAAATGAATGGATGAAAAGCAAGGAAAAGAGGATGTGGATTACCTGGAGCAGATGGTTTTCGATTTCAACGGTCGGTTTGTCTGGAATCTTCTCCAAAGTGTTTTTTGCCAAAAGCTCTAAAATTTACACTCCAAACTCAAACGGTAAAAATGAATTTGGAAAACTCCTTTTTATAAGTTTTTTCGAATAAATGAAATTTAAATTTGTTTATTTTTTCACTTTAAAAATATGGTTTTTCAAAATATTTTTATTATTGAAGAAGGTACGTTTAATTTTTTGAGTTTTTGTGTAGAATACCGGATTTTTTAGGCAAAATGATCATTTTTGACGAAGAGTATAATTTTATCACTTTTTCGGGCTCTTTAAAATTTACGAAAAAATGAAACCATGGAGTCCTCTTTTAAGCCCTTTTTGGACTCTCTAAAAATGAAAATATTGTCGAGTACTTGAATATTCGAACTTGTTAAAGGAAATGAATAGTCGTCCTTTCAGTATAAGTTTACCCCTTTTCTGGACTAAAATGGACTATTTACGAAAAAGGTATACGTTGACTAATCATGGTCAAGAGTTCTCTCCCACATTATTTTATCCTTTTTCGGGCTTGAGAGACTAAAATTACGAAAAAGTACACCCATGGAGTTTTCTTAAGTTTTTCTTTTGACTCCCTAAAAATGAAAAACATTGAGTTTCTCCTATACTGGACTCGTTAAAATTCAACAGTAAAGGACTTGTCGATTACAAACAGGAACGGACCACTCCTTCTTAGGGTTCAATTTTAAACTAAGTTGGACTCATCCGAAGGATGAGCTTATAAACAAGCAAATGTTATCCTCCTCAAGCTTGTCAAAAATAAAGAGGTACTTGCCAGAAATGGTGGGGGAAAAGAGAGAAAATGAATTCATTTGTTACACTTTGATTTATAAAAGCAATATACCACTCTTGAACACGACACCTTTTGTCACACTTTTACCTAGGTTGGGAAAATCCCTTGCCTATCAGTTAATCAAACCAATTGAAGGTCTTCAGCTGGTTTCTAAGTATTTGCTTAGGGAAACTGTCACCAAACCATCTGCAGTGTCCTTATGTGTTCAAGAGGACACTCAAACAAACCATTCATCTACAAACATTTGTCTCCATTCGCGTTGACAATCCCTGAGTCAGTCCTTGCAAAAAATTTCTTCAAAACTTGATCTATGGTTTCGTGTCGTGAGCTTGCTTACAACAGATCACTTTCTATCGACAACAGCTCATCATCTAGGAAGTTGATCTAGAATCTGTCATTACCTTGGAATTTGCATGCCTTAATGGCAGATTTCTTGCCTTCGACGACAGGTTGCATCATTGACCTTCGATTGAACGATTCCGTGAAATGTTCGACTTCATATCACTTATTCACATATCATGGATTGTACTGAGTTCTTTGAGAGCCATTGTCATTATTGGTGGTTTCTCTCACACTTGTTAATAGTTCACATCATTGACTGGTAATCAAGTGGTTTCTATCATGTTCGACTTCAATACATTTAATCGCATGGATAGAATCATACTAGTTCGGGAAGCAAAAATCAAGACCCTGGATCTAGTTTCCACCATCCAGGCTGCGAGGAGTTTTTTATTATTCATTATGCAACATACTATCATTAGAGATTGCTGCGTCCATGCTATGTCTACATTATCGATGTAATATTAAAATCATTTCTATATCAGAACAAGTTTAGTTAGTTTTGATCTGAGTATGGGAATGCCTACCTCAGTGATGATATATATATATATATATATATATGATTTGCATTGAATGTTTTTACAAGGTTCTGAATGGGGTGTCCACAGGCTAATCCTTGAAATGATAAAGCACATCATTCTTCAAATGCTCTCAGACTTCGCACTTTAGGGGGAAATTTTCTACACTGAAATTTGTCACCATGACGTTTTAGTACTCCCCTGGAAGTCTATAACATCAAAGTTCCTAAAGTCAAGCCTTGAAATTAAGAGAAAAGCTCATAAAAGTCTTAAAAACACTTGTACCACACTTTCTCTTAACATTTCCTGTGGTGCCGCACTTTTTTGCTCTAAATCATGCGAAACTAAACACACTTCTTATTCATTAAAGGTGCGGACCCCTGTAAAAGGTAAAACAAAGGCAGAAAGTAACATTTAAAAGCCCAGCAGTCAAATCTGGAAGCTTCTAGAAGTAGTTATCTGATCGAAGGTTCGCTCATATCATGTATGTTCATTCCTCCATTATGGGAGCCTACCCCTTTATTTATGGAGCCCAATCCCTTCAAAAGAGCATTCTATCCCTTCTTATGTGGAACCATATCCTCCTCTCTTTTCCTATAAATTGAAGCCATAGTGCATCTTCAAAGGTTAGAGTTAGTGAGTTAGATTTTGAGAATTTTTTAGGAGAAATGCTGTAGAGACTCATACTCTCTTAACTAATCACTATGTGGGAATGATTACACACCCATGTTCATTTTAGCTAAGAGAGTGCAAAGTTTGTCAGAGTAAAGGAAACCCCTGTTCCGGACCCCAGGAAGGCCTGTATGACATCAAGGCGGACACGGTTGTAAGGCTCTTCTTTATTTAAGTTAATACGAATGAATATTGTTTTCTCAATGAGTTCTTTAGTTAAATAGCTTATTAATCATGTTTAATCAATGGGTTATTTAATTAATTATCTCATTTCTTGAATTCCTTGATCATCTCGATAGATGTTTGATTCATGAATTAATTTTATTATGCAGGTGCTTTTGATCTTTTCTTGTGTTTGTGATTGCAGATCCTTAACGACGACTTTCTTCAAGCCACTGGAAAGAAGATTAGCACTGGACTACAAGTAGGTTTCTAAAACCCTATTATAATTAATTCCAAGTCAAACAATATCTAGAGAAAATAGTTTTTATTTATCTGTTTGTTGCTAGCTGTCCATAGGACACTTGAGAGGTTTGTCTTGTTCGCAAGAACGACTTATCCGTTCAACACACTGTAATGAAAACACTATAATAACCAGATTTCAGAATCAATATGCAACTTCAAATTCAACCCTGAACTTTCATTATCTCAAAAGGCATATGTTACTTTGCTTCCCTGAATCCGTGTGTATACACGCTTTCCTTAACACCAACCTACGTATAGATCTGTGAATATTTTTTTCAGAATATATTCAGTGTCAGATCCAAATCTAAGGCTTTTAGTTAGATCTCTCTTCGTAATTGCAGAACCCTTGATCAGTTAGTCATCATAACACATATTTTCTCACTCATTAATCAGATTTTTACATAATCAACTTAGCAGCATAAACAACAATCAAGCAACCCAGATCTATATGAAGACTGCATTAACAAACAACAGAAATATAGCAGCAATAACTGTAAAACTTCTGCAATAAGCTTCAGAAACCCTAACTTCCATACGCGACTTTTCTGAAGCAAGTCCGCATATATACGCGCTTTTACTGAGACGAACTAGCGTATAGATCTGTAAATATTAATTATGAAAAATGTTTCAAATCTACGGAACTTACCCATATTTATTCACTTCACTTCAGCAAACATGCACCAGGTCTCAGATCTAATCATCTCTTCAATGGATCATGCAAGAACATAGTCATTTCAGGTCTAGAGATATTGATCCATCAATCTATCCAAGGGTGCATCATAAATTCATGTTTATCAATAAAACAGAGTTCATCCAATGCAGATATACTTCAGATAGAAGTATTTAGTGATAGCCCTTCCACATGCACACATTTGCACTATGATCTTCTTCTCCTTATATATTTTTATCCTTTATCAATACCATGAGTCAAAACCATACCGTTGCCAATGGTATCCTTGGACGAAATCAAATAGACGACATGACGCTCAATCCTGTGGGCTAATACCATGGTAATTCCCCCTGGTATTATCTTTTTGGAGCGCAAAAGGCATACATGACTTGGATCATTCTTATCCGCGTGTATATGCGACTTCGCCTTTACAAATCTATGTATAGAATCTTCAATGTGAATATTTCCAAATATTATATTGGACATTACACATTTCTTCTAATGGAATCCTGAGCTTCTACTGAAGACATATACTCCATATTTTACCAGAGAGTTGCCATCAAGAACAACATATTAAGACATAGGAATCATATTGCCAACAATCTCCCCCTTTGGACTTGATGGCAACCATGATGGTGTTTGATCACCACAATAGATAGATACATTAAACCATTATTCAAATACTTCAAACACTCAAAATTCTCTCCCCCTTTGACATCAAGAGAAAAGGGCACTATTTTGACCATGCTCCCTCTGAGAGTATGTTGAATATTTAGATATTTTCAATGAAGTACATGACTCTATAATTCAACCAAGTATGACCTTTCCTATCACCAAGGACTCATACTTACATCAATGATCCAACCAAGTGGAATTACATATTTGACTCAACTACCCAACCAAGTGGGTTTACAAAATAGAACACGTCCTTACATGATTGATTAGAACAAATTACATCATGAGTGTCAACATCCTTTTTCCATCAAATTACAAAAATGATATGTCATTAACAGGACCAAAGGATCTCAAGAGAGAGATCATATTTCAGAAACCAATCAAAATGTCAACAATGCATCCTTTTCAGCAAGACAGGTGCTCCCCCTAAGATGATGCATCATGAACACCTTCAACAAAAAATTCATCAAAGAATGATATTGAAATATGAATATTGGAACAACAGAGATTACCCAATAGCACCACAACTGTTCTGACCGCTGACCCAGAGAATTTTTGTCAGCAAAACCTATACGCGGTTTTATGCACAAAAACTCACATATATACGTGATTCGTCTTTATGAAACTCATGTATCAAATTTAAACTTCTAAATTTAAGCATATTTAATCAGATAAGCAGAAACAACTCCCAGCTTCTGTCTGAAATATTTGAAGGCTTCCCTGGGAAGAGGTTTAGTAAATATATCAACAACTTGTTCTTTGGAGGGAACATAATCCAATTTAACCCTTTTTTCAAGCACTTATTCACGTAGGAAATGATACTTGATAGGAATGTGCTTAGTCTTGGAATGCATAACAAGATTATTTGAGATACTAATAGCACTTATATTATCACATAAAATGGAGATGGGAGGTGAATATTTAATTTGAATGTCTTGTAGAGTTTGCATCATCCAAAGGATTTGTGTGCAACATGATGCGATAGCCACATATTATGCTTCTGTTGTAGATAAGGCAATAGAAATTTGTTTCTTGCTAAACCAAGATACTAATCAAGGCCCAATATAGAATGCACCACCACTAGTGTTTTTTCGATCATCAACATTTCCAGCCCAATTTGCATCTGTGTAAGCATCAAGAGTGAGATCAACATTATTTGGATACCATAGACCAAATTCTTGAGTCCCTTGTAGATATTTGAATATTCTTTTTACAGCTTGAAGATGAGACTCTTTTGGATTAGCTTGGAATCGGCCAACAATCCCAACTGCATGCATGATGTCTAGTCTTGTCCTAGTTAGATATAGCAGACTTCCAATCATGGATCTATATTCTGGTTGATTCACCATGGGAGAATCATCATGAGAAATTAGGTTACATCCAGTTACCATTGGGGTACTCACAGGTTTGCAGTATTCCATCCCATACTTCTTTAGAATTTGCTTAAGATATTTTTCTTGTGATAAAAAAATTCCATTTGTTTCTTGTTGCACTTGTAAGCCAAGAAAGAATGTTAGTTCCCCAAGTAAAGACATTTAAAATTCTTGCTCCATAACAGAAGAAATTTTTTGACTCATGGACTCTTCATTACTTCCAAAAATTATGTCATCAACATATACAACTACAAGCAATAGCTTATCATTCTCTAGTTTTATGTATAAGTTACTATCGATGATCCCTTTGTAAAACCTTGTTGATGAAGATATTTGTCAAGACGATAGTACCATGCCCGAGGAGCTTGTTTGAGACCATATAACGCCTTTTTAAGTTTGAAAACAAGTTTTTCATCATTTCCCAGAATGAATCCTTTTTTTTGTTCTACATAAACTTCTTCTTCTAGATCACCATTGAGAAAGGCAGATTTAAAATCCATTTGATAAACTTTGATTTGTTAAAAGCTTGAAAAAGCAAGAAACATTCTTATGGCTTCAAGTCTAGCTTCAGGAGAAAATGTTTCTTCAAAGTCTATACCTTATTGTTGAGCATACCCTTTACAAAAAATTCTATCCTTGTTTCTAATAAAATATCCATTTTCATTTAACTTGTTTTTTAATATCCATTTTGTTCGAATCACATTTTTATCACGAGGTCTTGGAACCAATTCCCAAGTATGATTCTTTTCAATCTGATCAAGTTCTTCATTCATGGCTTGAATCCAAAATTTATCTTTACTAGCTTGATTGACATTATGTGGTTCAATAGTAGATAGAAATGCTAGATAGCTAGGAGATCCTACAAGAGTTCTTCTTGTTTGGACACTTGATCCCTTTTCACCCAAAATTTGAGATTTTGGATGATTTGTTTGTACGTACCTGGATGGAGCCTTTTCAGATAGATGTTCTTCTGATACTTCATTAGGTTCACCTTCTATATTGTTGCTATTTGATGCAGGAAGATATACATCATCATCATCTTCATTTGTTGTTGTTATTTCTTTTTTAGGAGCTGAGAGAGACTCATCAATTACACCATAAATACATTCAACAATCTTCCGAAGTCTTTTATTGTAACATTTATATTCTTTACTTCTAGAAGAGTAACCAAGAAATATTCCTTCATCTGCTCTAGGTTCAAACTTACCAAGTTTTTCATCATTGTTCTTGATAAAGCATTTTCTTCTGAAAACTCTAAAATGCTTTATGGTGGGAAGATTTCCATACCAGAGTTCATAAGGAGTTTTATCACTGTTCACCCGAACATGAGCCTTGTTCAGAATATTTACCGCAGTATGTGTTGCTTCTCCCCAAAAGGTATCAAAAGTTCCATATTCATCAGGCATAGCCCGAGCCATTTGTTGAATTATTATGTTCATCCTTTCTGTCGTGCCATTTTGTTGTGGGGTTCTAGCTACAGAAAATTGTCTTTTTATGCCATGATGTTCACAAAAATCAAAGAATTCATCTGATATATATTCTCCTCCTCGGTCAGATCTGAGACATTTGATTTTTAGATCTAATTCATTTTCAACCAAAGCTTTGAAGATCTTAAATTTTTCAAATGCTTCATCTTTATGTTTCAGTAAACCGATCCAACACATTCTAGAGAAGTCATCAATAAATAAAATATAGTATTTTTCTCCACGAGGTGAGTTTTTCCTTACAGGGCCACATAGATTAGTATGTATAAGTTCAAGAGGCTTACTTTCTGATCCTTCTTTATTATTGAATTGCACCCTGGTTTGCTTACCAAATTGGCATGATTTGCATATGGTACTTTCAGGTAGAGTGATGTTGGGAAGATCACAAACTGCTTTGAGTCTTCTGGATTTGCTTATTTGAGAGAAGCTCAAATTTCCCAACCTTTTGTTCCATAACCAATTTTCTGAAGAATTACCCAAGTAGCATTGTTCTTGGCCACCTTTCAATACATACAGATTGCTTGGTGTTCTAATTCCTTTTATTACCATTTTTCTTGTGTCAAGTTCACGTACTATACATTCTTTTGAACTGAAGACAACTTCATTCCTTGATCACACATTTGACTCACACTTAGTAGGTTGTGTTTTAATCCATCCATATTCATAACATTGTTAGCTTTCACCTTTTCTTTTAGAAAAATAGAACCTTTTCCTTTAATGATAGCTGGATAGTCATTTCCAAAAGTAACATTCTTTTCTTTCTCTAGATCTTTGTATGAAAGGAGTTTATTTCTATCACTTGTCATGTGTTTTGAGCATCCGCTATAAATGTACCATATTTTCTTCCCCTTCTACAAATAAAGCTATGCCATAGCTTTCAACCTGTAAGTCCTTCTTTCTCCAAACCTTGGAATTTGAAGGTATATGCTCTTTTGGTTGAATTTTGCTTATGCATTCAGAGAATTCATGACCAAATTTATTGCAAATTCAATTTCATTTTGAAGAGGAGAAAAGTTGTTATAAGTATTCTTCTTTATTTCAGTCTCATTTCTTTGCTTTCTTGTTTCTCTGGTCATGATGGTTTTGTATGCAACACATTGAGCAGCCTTATGACCAAAATTATGACAAGAGAAACATTGTCCATTAAAGAATAATCTTATGTGATCATGAAACCTTTTGTTTATGTTTACCTGTTGATTGATATTTCTGTTATTGTTCTTCCTTGTATTAAAGTGGTCATGCTTTACCTGTGTAGTTTCTTTGTTCTTTTGCCGAGATACCGAATGTTGTAGGTTGGCTTTAGCTGCATTTAGATAGCTTGGTGCTGAAGACTGAGATGATTCTCCAATATAGCCAAGACATGTATTTATAAGAGGAGAGTGTTGTACCTTGATAATTTGATCTAAGGTTTCAGATTCTTTAGCAAATCTAAGAATTAAATTTTTCACTTTCTCAATTTCCTTTCTTAGACTTACTATTTCACATTCTAATTTCTCATTGTGCTTCTCCTTTTCCATAAGCTGATTTTTTAGAGTATCTATGGCAATATTTTTTTCTTCCAAACATACTTTGAGATGATTTATTTCTTCAAGAAAGTCATTTTCTTCTAGTGCATCCATAAAAGTATCACTAGAATCCTTTTCAAAATCCAAGAGTAGTCTAATATCTTGATCAAATTCTCCTTCTTCACTATTTGATATACCATCACTATCTTCATGAGTATAATAGCTTTTTCTATTGATAAATTTTTTCTTATTTCCTTTAGCCACTTCCTTTCCCTTTTCATGACTATCTTTATGGGGACATTTAGCAGCATAATGACCAACTCTTCCACAAACAAAACATTTAAAAGGAAGCTTACCTTTGAACCTTCCAGTGCCAATCTATAGCTTATTTACAAAATTTATCTCATATTCTTCTAAAACATACCCTGATCCTTCTTGTTCTTCTACCTCCTTTCCTTTTGCAGCAACCCTGAAGGCAGCTTCTTTGACTTCAAATGGACCTCCTTTTCTCATTTCACAAGCAATTAGAATCACACGGAGTTGAACAACAGTAAGAGTTTGTAGATCCTGATTCTCTTCAATAGAAAACACTTTTGATTCAAATTTGGGAGTTAGATATGTTAAAACCTTTTCTACCAGAGTAGTGTCAGATATAGTTTCACCCAGATTTCTCATACGATTTACAATATCATCTAGACGTAGAAATAAACTGGCAATGCTTTCTTCATTGTGCATTCTGAGTTTTTCATATTGAATTCTGAGAATTTGGAGTTTAGCACTTTTTACCTTGGCATCATCTTCATAGATTAGAACGATTTTGTCCCATATCTCCTTTGTTGTATTCAACTACATGAGTTTGAAAAACTATGATTCAGTCAAACTTCCTAATAATGCATTGACCGCCTTTGCATTGGTTTCATAGTTATTTCTTTCTGATGCATCAGTTGGCACAGAAGTTGGATATTGATAACCTCCTTCAACTATAGCCCATACATCTACTCCAAGAGACTAAAGATAGGATCTTGTCCTTGTCTTCCAAAAGTTTAAGTTGTTTCCGTTGAAGAGAGGAGGCCTGATAGATGTTGTCCCATCTTGATTACTCATCTTGGCTGATCTTCTTTCTAGAGATTAAGCTTCTTCAGAAGGACCTACTCTGAAACCAATTGTTGGGAAAAATACTGAGCGGGGGGAGGTGAATCAGTATTTAGAGCTTACTGATAATTTTAACTTATTATTTACTAAATTTCATACGCAAATTTGATGAATGCAACTCGCATATACACGTGCAAATTCCAAAAAAAACTTACGTATACTGATATAATTTTATTGTTAGAAAAATTTTCAGAAACAATCTCTAACTCATCTCATCAATCATGCATATATTAGTTAATCAGTAAATATTTGCAGTAACAGTAGAATAAATCATCACACAAAAGCAACACACATAAATACCAAGATTTAAGCTGGAAACCCAATTCAAGAGAAAACCACCGTTGTTGTCATCTCTGTCTTCAATATTTATTATATGGAAAACTACTTACAATATTGTACTGATGCAGACTCATATCAATACGTAGGCATCTACCTACAAAAGGTTGCAACCTTCTCTCTTTTTCCAGCTGCAATTGGAAGGGAGCTACAACCCCCTGATCTCGTTTACCAGCCGCTACTGGAAGGGAGCTTCAACCCCCTGATCAGAACACCATCTTCTACTGGCAGGAAGCTTCTACTTCCCTCAGAATCACTGCATACCACGTTTCATCAATTTTCATACTAGATCACACAACCTCAACACAACCCTTCATAAAGATTAACAACAATAAACTTCACCTAATACATCAAGCACAAACAGTGAGATCACTGTAATCAGAACACTATAATAACCAGATTTCAGAATCAATATGCAGAATCAAATTCAACCCTGAACATTCATTATCTCAAAAGGCATACGCTACTTTGCTTCACTGAACCCGCGTGTATACGCGCTTTCCTTAACATCAACCTGCGTATAGATCGAATACTGTTTTTTAGAATATAGTCAGTCTCAGATCCATATTTGAGGCTTTCAGTCATATATCTTTTCATAATTGCAGAACCCTTGATCAGTTAGTCATCATAACACATATTTTCTCACTCATTGATCAGATTTGTACATAATCAACTTAGCAGCATATACAACAATCAAGCAACCCAGATCTATATGAAGACTTCATTGACACACAGTAGAAAGACAACAGCAATAACTGTAAAACTTCTGCAATAAGCTTCAGAAACCCTAACTTCCATATGTGACTTTTCTGAAGCAAGTTCGCGTATATGCGTGCTTTTACTAAGACGAACTAGCATATAAATCTGTAAATATTAACTATGCAAAATGTTTCAGATCTATGGAACTTACCTATATTTCTTCACTTCACTTCAGCAAACATGCGCCAGGTCTCAGATCTAATCATCTCTTCAATGGATCAGGCAAGAACATATTCATTTCAAGTCTAGATATCTTGATCCATCAATCTATCCAAGGGTGCATCATAAATTCAGATTTATCAATAAAACGGAGTTCATCCAATGCAGATATACTTCAGAGAGAAGTATTTAGTGATAGCCCTTCCACATGAACACATTTTCACTATGATCTTCTTCTCCTTATATATTTTTATCCTTTATCAATACCATGAGTCAAAACCATACCGTTGCCAATGGTATCCTTGTACGAAATCAAATATACGACATGACGCTCAATCATGTGGGCTAATACCATGGTAATGCCCTCTAGTATTATATTTTTGGAGCGCAAAAGGCATACACAACTTGGATCATTCTTATCCACGTGTATACGCGACTTCGCCTTTACAAATCTGCATATAGAATCTTCAATATGAATATTTCCAAATGTTCTACTAGACATTACACATATCTTCTGATGGACTCTTGAGCTTCTACTGAAGACATATGCTCCATATTTTACCAGAGAGTTTCCATCAAGGACAACATATTAAGACATAGGAATCATATTGCCAACAATCCTAAGTGTCCTCCTAAAAGAGAAGTGTGCAATTCCAAAAGAATCTTTTTTTTTAGTTGGGAATTCTTACAAAGATATAAGCGATCTTTGTATCACATGGAAAAAAATTTCCAACTTAATGTATCAGATGTACTAGGATCTTGCTATAAATTTTGAATGAGTGTCCACACTTCTTCATCCTTCTTCCATTCCTCCCTTGATTCGGTTATCCAATCTGGATGGATAATTGAAATGGCACAAATCAATGCTTCCGTCTCTTCATCCTTTCTTGAGAGTGCATCTACACCAACTTTTATCTTCCCTTTTTTGTAGATGATTTCAAAGTCATAACCCAACATCTTTGTGACCCATTTTTGCTGCTCTTCTAAAGATAGTATTTGTTCCAAAAGGTTTTTAAGACTATCATGACCCGTTTTTACCTTGAAGTGTCTTCCCATTAGGTAAGGTCGCCATTTCTTTAGTGCATGTAGTGTTTCCAACATTTCCTTCTCATAAATAACTTTCTATAAATACTTTCCTTTGATTGGACGATTTTCAAAAGAAATGGGTCTTCCTTCTTGCATTAAAACAACACCAATTCCATTTCCTGAGGCATCACATTCCACAATAAAGGTTTTTGTGAAGTCTGGCGTAGCTAAGACCGGTGCTAAGCACATTGCCTCTTTAAGATGTTCAAAGGCCTTAGTTGCTTCAGGAGTCCATGAAAATGCATATTTCTTCAATAATGTTGTTAGAGGTGTTGCTATTCTCCCATAACTCTTAACAAACTTGCAATAATACCCAATTAACTTTCCATTCCTTAATGGATTTAATTTTGTTAGGGTCTACCTTAACACCCTCATGAGATACAATATGACCCAAATATTCCACCTCTTTTACTCCAAAGAAACATTTGGAGGTTTTTGCATATAATTGTTTCTCCTCCAATAGTTTGAGCACCCTGTCAACTTGTTGAACATGATCCTTCCAAGACATGTTGTAGATTAGTATATCACCAAAAAATACTAACATAAACGTTCTAAGGAAGGGTTTGAAAATGGAATTCATCAACCCTTGAAATGTAGAAGGTGTATTGGTAAGGCCAAAAGGCATGACCAAAAATTCATAATGACCCTCATGAGTTTGAAATGTTGTTTTCAAAATATCTTCAGTCTTCATTCTAATTTGATGATATCCTCAACGAAGATCCAACTTGGTAAAATAAATTGCTCCATGTAATTCATCTAATAATTCATCCATCACAGGAATAAGAAATTTATCTTTAATAGTGAGCTTATTGATCTCCCTATAATCCGAACACATGGGCCATGATCCATCCTTCTTGTACACCAATACTACTGGAGCAGAGAAAGAACTTTGACTAGGTTGAATTATACTAGCCTCTAACATTTATGCAATCATACGTTCAATTTAACTCCTTTGGACATAAGGATATCTGTAAGGACTGATGTTTGGAGGAACACTTCCTAGAATCAAATGAATATCATGATCATGATCACGAATAGGTGGGAGTCCTTTGGGAGTTTCAAACACCGTGGAATTATTGTCCAATACTTTTTGGAGATCTGGAGAAATAAATGATTTTGATGTTGGAACTTCTAGTGAGCATAATTGTGAAATTACGCCTCGTTGTTATTTCTTCAGAAGCTTTGTCATGATGTTAGAGCTTATTATCTTTCTCGGCTTCCCTGCGATACCTCGTAATTAGACTTGCTTTCCTTTCGAAAAAAATTTCAAGAAAAGTTCTTGAAAATTAAAAACTACCATCCCCAAAGATTGTAACCATTGTACTCCTAGTACAACATCAACGCCTCCCATTAGAATGGAAAGTAGTTGACTATTCAATACATATTCCCCCATGGTTAGCTTGATATTATGGCATTTTCCAGAGATATTTATAGTTCCTCCATTTGCAACCATCACTTCGAATTCTAGTGCTGGGTATAGGAAGCAATTCAATTCCTTGGCTACCTTACAATGAATAAAATTATGGGTACTACTCGATTCAATCAACACTATTACCTTTTTCTTCTTGATATGTCCTTCTATCTTGAGAGTTTGAGGAGTGGTAATTCCTGCCAATGCATTACATGATATGGTCGGACTCAGTTCTTCTTTCTCTAGGGTTAGTTCCTGGTGTATATCCTCTTCTTTTGAATTTTATTGTTAATTTTCTTCCTCCTCTTGACAATATCTGTAAAATAATTTCTTCTCAACACACTTATGACCTTTAGTGTATTTTCTATCACAGCTATAGAAAAGCCCTTTTTCTCTTTTTTCTTCGAATTGTTGTGGTGTCAATCTTGTAGGTTGTGGAAGTCTAGAAGTAGCAACACTTCTGTATTTATAGATGTTATTGGTAGGCTTCCTTATCGCCATAATTTTACATTCAATTTTTCTTTCAAACCTGAATGCCTTCTCCAATGAATTAGGTTCCCAAACGCGAACCTCGTGTTGGATGTTATCCTTTAAAGTCCCTATGAAGACATCAATCTTGTGTTCCTATGGAATATCAGTTACCCTTATATTCAATTTTTTAAAGTCCTCAATGTGCTCCACCACTGAACCCTTTTGTTTGAGATTTATCAATTAGCTAAAGAAGGTGTTTCTCTTTGTATCCTCATAATGTGTTATCATTTCCTCCGTAAAAATTAACCAAGTGACAATTGTTTTACGGGAGTAAAGCCATTGATACCATACAAATGTATTTTGTTCTAAATATAAAGCAGCAATACGTACCTTTTGTGTGTTTTGCAAATTATTGAGATCAAAATATTGCTCCATTTGTAGTATCCATGTTACGGGATCCTTGCCATGGGTGAAAACATGAAGTTGGGAAACACCTTTTGCCCCTTTTTTACATTGAAAATTGTAATTTTCTATGTTTTTTCAACTTCAACTCCACTAAACTCATATTTTCAATGCAAATTACGATTTGATATAAAAACAAGAATTGTAGAGAATTGTCTTACCTCCATACTCATATTTTAAAAAAAATAATTATTGACATATAGAGGGGTAAATTTGTTGTTTACTAACTCCATATACTTGAAATTTTCAGGCAAACATAAATAGTCACTTTTTGAACCCTAACTTTTTTTAGGGATGGTTATTCATTTCTTGGAAATAAACCATATCATCAGAATCTACATATACTGCACTACTGCAATGACTATTTTTCAATAATTTTTAGATTAAATCCCTATTTTTTATTATCTTTTGAAATGGATGAAGACAAAAAAATGGTGATGTTTCAGTGCATTTTATGAGCCCTATATTTTATTTTCAATGTGATCGTCAATAAGAAAAATGAGAATACCCTTTTGAAGAAGTCAGGGAGAGGAATTGAAATATGATTTTTGTGATTTTTTTGGTGTTGCCATTTTAAAATAATTGAATTTTCATTCACTGCAATTTTCAAAACAATGAAATTCCACAGTGACACAGTTTAGTATAAAATTAATAACAAATTGAAATTTTTAATGAAACTCCACAAATCTTACATCATTAGAAACTAGATTCAGAGATGAATCTAATTGTACTACGTCTAAAAGATAACATTATATTTTAGTAGGTTTTCTGCCCCTCCAAAGCTACAGGTTCCTGAAATCTGCATAATTTTCTGGGTTTTTCGTTGACCAAAAACTCTCGTGCGAGATAATTTCTCGAGCAGGAAATTTAATAAACTCTCGGGCGAGAAATTTTAAACTCCTGACCGAGATTTTAAACCACCACAGGTTAAATTTAACCATGTGGGTAAACTCTCTTTGCGTGCTAGAGTTTACCCAAGGCAGGCGCTCGGGCGAGAGTTATATAACTCTTGTCTGAGAGTTTATTAAACTCTCGGGTAAGAGTTATATAACTCTCATCTGAGAGTTTATTAAACTTTTGGGCGAGATGTTTAATCGAAACATTTTAGCATCGACCGACGGAATCCTGTGAAGATTCATTGTATCATCGCGATGTTTTGAGCGAGATTTGTATATAAATATTCTCGTTCGAAATATTAATTCCAAAATATTCCACACACCATTTTGAACCAGTGAAGGTGCGAAGGTGCGAGGGTGCGAGGGTGCGAATTTTTTTTTTGCGAAATTTTTTTTCAAAGTTTTTTTGGGTGCAAAATTTTTTTAGCGAAGTTTTTTTGGGTCCCAATTTTATTTTTAAAAGTAATGTTTTTTAAACATTCAATTTTTTTTTAAAGAGCACATATTTTCAGGAAAGGGAAGTGAAAATTTTATGGGGAAAAACATTACATTTTTATTTTTTATAAGAATTTAATTACTTGATATTTTTCAAAATGTCTCTATGAAGGCATGAAGTATTTTTGCAAAATGTATTTATGAATTTAATTTTCTCTCTTATTGAAGGCATGAAGTACTTATTCTGAATTCTTTATGTTTTTTTGAGTATTTGGTCCAAATAGAATTGAATTTAGGTTTCCAATTTTGTGAACATGGGAAGCAAAAGTAATTTTCAATGAAGGCACGATCAAAATAGAATAGATTTAGCGGAAAAGAATGAGAGATTAAAAAAAAAAGGCGAGAGGAAAGGGAAAGATTAAGCCATGAAATAAATGTGGAGGTAGAGCATCGTGAAAGAGATGTAGAGGTGCATGACAATGACGAGGAAATGATAATTGTTGAGGAACTTGTAAACGAGAATATTGAAAACACAAATGTCGAAGAGAATGTTGAGGAACTTGTCAAAAAGAATATTTAAAACACAAATGTCCAGGAGAATATTGATATTGATCTCACTGGTGAGTCAATAGTTTCTTCAATTTGAATTTTGTATTTTTTTTTTTTAAACGTTGTAGTTCAAGATAGTTTTAAAATTAAAAATACATATATGTCAATTTCAAATTAGAAGCTAATATTATTTTTTTATGTAGGGACAACATCAGAACCACAAGAAGATACTACCACACCTCACATTTCACAGCAATTAATTGGAAGTTCCAAGAACGTTGTATACGACTACAACTTTCTAGATAATATGGATCCAACTAAAATTGAAGAATTGGGACCACCAATGCCTGAAAGGACAGTTCGAGATAAAATAAATTGGGGGTTGAAACATCTCTTTGAAGATAAATCTATCATAACACAAGCTCAGATGTTACGTAGATTTTTAAAGCACAAATATCTTAGAAATGTTGTGGAATTATTGGGCATTAAAAGTGAGAAAGAGGTTTTAGTAAATCAAATGGTATCAAAAAATGTGACGTCAGCGCTTGCCACACTAGCCAAAAAGCGATCCCAAGTTGAAAAGAGTGCTTGTTTGAAAGAAAAGAGGTCTCTAAGCTGAAACCTAGGTTTAGGATATAAGCCAATAAGGTTTTCTGCAGCAGTCTAGCACAACGCCAGCATTTTCACCCTGCTCTGAGGAGCAGAGAGTCTCACCCGAGGTATGCCACGACCTTACTAAAGTTGGGATCAGATCCGGTATCGATCGAGTGTGACAAGTGCATAACCCATACAGAAATAAGTACTTCGATTAAATGTAAATACACCACAAATAGCGATACTTGTAAACAAATTTACAATGATAATCAAAAATATAAAATAACCCGCACATTCAACTAACCCACAACACAATACAGAACTCAGAACAGTAGCCTCAAATCGGGATATATTTCATTAATAACAAAAGACAGTTACAATACTTCTAAGAAAGTTCCTGGCAAAACTGATTACAATGAAGTTACATAAGAATGAATAGAATGAAACAGAGAGAGAGAGAGAGAGAGAGAGAACAGAACAAAAAACACGAATAGAGCTCTCCTACGACTCTCGCTCCCTAATCTCTACAGTGCCAGCCTTCTTTCTCCGCTGGCTGGCTACCTATTTGTTATGTTTCTAGTGCGACTGAGAGTTCTTCCTTCATTTTCGCTCGGTTGTTTGTTGCTTCTCCCTAATTACTTGGAGTTCCATTGATTGTCTTCTGTTGCTTCCTTCTGCCATCTATGCCTACTTCTGCAACAACCGCATCACCTATTCTTCGGCTCTCCGCAACCGTGACAGCTCTTTGTCTACCGTGGTTGCGTTCTGCCATGTGTTATCCTCAACTCAAAACTGTTTGATTGCAAAACAAGGGCCCCAACAGGACCCGACCACATCCTATTGACTCGTCCCGAGTCAATTTTTTCCTGGCGCCTCGGTCTCCATCAGCCCACTTGCCTCTGTGGCCCGTTCTGTTTGCTCCCTTTCCTCTGCGTGTCCAAAAAAGGGCCCCAACTCTGGGACCTTTGCTAGTGTTGATGCTTGTAGCTCTCGGAAGCTAGCAATGGCCTGTTGCCATCCTTGCATGAGCAGGTCTGTTTTTGTTGTGATCTGGGTGACCTCTTTTTCCCCTGCGACAGTCGGCAGGCTACTAAATACGTGGTTGATCTGAACGTTGGCTTCTGTGACTATTTGCTGCATTGCTTGGGAAGTAGTCTTCACCTACTGTTTGAGCTCTTGGAGGGCTTGTTTGGCTGAGGCTGAATGCTCCTCAATTTGTTGTATCTGTACTTCGAGCTCCTCCACTTGAGTATACAATTGGTCGAGTCCATCATGGTTTGTGGCTTCTTGAATCTCTTTTGATATCTACTGTAATTGTGTTGAGACTGGCTGTGATTTCAATGTGAGCGAGGTTGAACATTCATATAGACCCTTCAGTAGGTCATACGCTTCCTTTTCCGCAGTACTGAGAACTTCCTGCAACCCAGCTACCTCATTCTATCTTTCTACTATCTTCTCCGTGTAGATGACCACTGGGTCTGGTAGCGCGGCCCTAGTTTCCAATGTTGATTTCAGTTCCTTGTTTTCTCTGTTGAGGTTTGAATATGCCACTCGGATATGGATGGACCATCCGACTATTTCGTTCTCTGCTATTTCACCTGGTATATGATTTTCATGGGTTGCCACCGTGGGCCAGAGATCCTGGAAAACTTTGGTGACCATGTTTAGTTGGCCCTGTAATTGGTCCTTTTCGGTCTTCAGCTAGTCGTGCTCTTCAGTAAGCGCAATAATATGTACCTGTTGCTGCTCGAATCGCTGTTGAAGTTTTATGTGAAGCCCTTCAACCTGTTGTGCTACCTTCTGAATTAAATTTTATAACTGCGTTGTGCCCCGAGTCTGCATGCTTTCAGCTCCGGAGATATCTTGATTTGGTTGTCGCTCTTGAAGCGATTGACCGCTTGCAATGGACTTTGTTGAATGCTCGTGTGGTGATTGCGGTGGTGTTGGTTGCAGTAGTGGATTATTGGGGTTACCCATGGTTATATTGGGTTTCACTTGCTGAAGTATGAGGTTTTCTTGCTGAAATGGATTCAGATCTTTAGTCGGGGTTGTTGTATCTGCAGTAAAAGGTATCCCGCGACTTAAAAGTTCTTGGAAAGAAACCTGTTCAACTAGGGTTTGGCTAAACTCAGGTACAAATGTTGTACCAGAGTTAACCTCCACTTCGGCATCTCCGTTTGTTTTACTTTTTACTCTGACTGGGTCGGATATGGTGGCTGATGTGGAGGGTGTACGAGATGGATGATCTTTGGAGGTGAATGAGGTGGTGGCCGATGATTGGTGAGTTCGAGGAGGTGATATACAGACATTTAGAAAATAATATGGGTTTATTAGAGGTAGCTCCTGAGTCGTCTGGGGCTCTGTCACTGGCTCCTCTCTGATTGGGGCCCCCGTGTCCATAAGTAGATCAATGACTTGGCTGGACATTGAGATTTTCGCTTTCTTGGCCTTGGGTGTCGCCACTGGTGGCTTTGAGGCTTTACTCTTTCTAACGAGAGCTGTGGTAGCTACCGGTGGTGAATTAAACAAATTCATTGGTATGCTTGTGACTAGGGGGGCTGCGATGGAGGAGGATGCAGCATTTGAGGCCTAAAATTCAGAAAAAATAGGAAACAAAGAGGAATCGCTTGTTAAGGTTTGGACTACCTAGTTAAAGCTTTGTACCTTTGTATTCAGCTGCTCAATGATTGGGGTCATTTGTAGCCACAACATCCTAGCCATCGCTTCCTCTGATGTCTCTCCTGGCAATGGATTAGGCAACATGCCATCAAATGAATAGACGTAGACTCCACTTCTAATTTCCATTGCTACTCCCGGCCACGAGCATACTTCTGCATGAAAAGCTCGCTCGTCAATTTGAAATTTCAATGGCCTCATCTTGAAGGTCGATTCCAACACACAAGCTGGCCACATGTAGGTTTTCTTATGGTTAGCCCCAAACCATACTTGCGCAACGTAACTTTCCAGCAAGGTCCTTGGAATTCTATGTTGGCTTATCGCGACATCCACCATATGGTTGTACTAGAATTTGAATGCCTCTTCGTTTACCTCCTTAGTACTACGGTCCCCTGATGTTTTCCAGGGTGTGAACTTCATTTATATTGGTTGACCCGCCACCACTTCCAGGGGTTGCCTGATTCCTGGAAATGTCCATTTCTACATGGCCAGCGCAATTATAAGATAATCGTAGATAAATCCATTTGCCCTCTTATAGTTTTCCTCATAGGCTTTGAATAACTCGTTGAGAAAAAATGAGCACCAGTTTAGTTGTGCCCCCTGGGTACAATGCTCCACAACTGAGATAGTATCCAGTGTGCATTCCCCTTTGGTGTAGTGTCTCATTGTTTTTCTTGCAATCAAATAGCAAGCAAACCTGACCACTGGGTTGTTGATTAAATCTATTTTGGCTCCTTTTCCCCCTCTCTTGGTGTCGTACTTCCTGTAGTAGTCACCATCGCCTGCTTTCTTCGCTCTCTTAGACATAGTCTAGAAATTCGTGGAGACGTCTCTCCCTTCTTGCGAAAACCCAATCAATCTGTGAATGTCTTCCACATGAATTGGGATTTCCCTTCCCAGCCACATCGACCCATTTTGGATTCTACTCAGTAGAAACTTGGTGCACTGCATCGCAGCCCCTATAGAGATGAACACTGGAAAGTTTCTTAGATTCAGGATGGTGGATTGCTGAACACCTCTGAACTCCGGAAGTACTCTTGCTACTTCCTGTCTCACTTCTGTAGCGTAATTCTCCATGTAGACCTGCTTCTTCATTGCTGGAAATTGGAAGGAGTTTGTTAGGTCGGTATCAATCAACGACGCGCTATCATATTTTCCTACCAGGGATTCCATCTTCTGAATCCTCTCATCGAGCTACTACTCAATCACCACTGGCGCTATGCTGGTCATCTTAGCTCTTCTCTGGTACACTTGCAGAGCTACTCCTTTTCTTTCCTTATGAATTCCTGTGTCTAGACACCTCCTCTACTCTTCTTCTGGTTTTTTTTTCCTTGATACTTTTGTTGTTTTTGGTTCTAACTCAGACTTCTCCAGCATTCTCGTGCTTTTCTTTCATGTAGGTTATGTAAGTAACCGGAACACATGAGGTTGATAACACCCCATAATCGTGTGATTACTTACTGGGCTAAGGTGGGTTCTAACAAAGCTAATTGTGGCTTCAGGGTTTGGGCAGATGTGATGGGTGATGGTTATGGCTTATTATGGAAAATTTATTAGAACTGACATGGGTATTATGAGTAATGATGATGGAATGATGTTTGACACACTTTTCCTTCTGATGTGGATGACACGTTGGACACTTACCCCCCCCCCCCCCCGACCACAATCGGTTGCGTTACGGTCTCAACATCGCAACATTGAGTTATTGTTGTGCTATAAAATTTCTTTATTAGGAATCCTATCTAGACTCTTCTTGGGTGTGAGAGAGTTATTGACTCTATCTAATCTACCCTACTGACTCCTCTCGGTTGTGAGATTTATTCAAAATTAAATGCGGAACTTACTCGTGGTAGGGTTTCAGGCATGCATCGTTCACCCATCCTGGCAGTATCTGGCCGTCCAGTTGTGCTAACCGAACTGATCCTAAATCCTTGATTTCGATTATGTGGTATGGTCCTAGCCAATGCATTTTCAATTTCCCTGGGAACTTCTGGTACTTACTGTCATAGAGTAAAACTTTCCCGCCGACCTTGAAAGTTTTGCGCTTGATATGGCGGCCGTGCCAAGCTTTCTATCTCTCTTTCTAAACAGTTTGGTGGAATTCTGCTAGACACCTGTCTTCCTCTAGTTCCTGCAATTCCTGTAACCGTTCCTTTAATGATTCTTCGTCTGATAGCTTGAGTGAGATTGCGATTAGAAGGCTTGGTATGACAAACTCTGTTGGCACTATGGCTTCTCTTCCATACACTAGCTGGAACAACATCTGGTTATTGAGCCTCTTGACAGTCGTTCTGTACACCCACAAGGTTGTTGGTATACGTTCGTCCCAGTCGTCTCGTTGAGCATTTCATATCTTTGTCAAGCCCTTCTCTAGGATCTTATTGAATGCTTCCACCATACCATTGGCTTGTGGATGGTAAGGGCTGCTTTTGTGATGTTGTACCATGAAGTTTTCAATTAGGGATTTAATGGTAGCATTGATGAAATGCATGCCTTGATCACTTGTCAGACTTTTCAATCAACCAAACCTGCTGATTATGTTTTCAAATATGAACCAAGCCATTTTTTCGGCAATGGAATCTTTCACTAGTATTTCCTCTGCCCATCTTGTCAAGTAGTCTGTTGCCGTGATGATATACCAGGCTTGTGAATGTCTTGCATCAGGTGCAATTAGGCCTATGAAATCAACCACCTATTTCTCTAATGGTTGCAGTGCTTTGACTGGGTGCAGTGGGAGCTCGTCTCTGTGCGATAGGCATCCCATCCTCTGGAAAACATCGCATTTCTTTATGAACGCCTTACTATCAATGTGTACTATAGGCCACCATAAACCCACTTGCACCACTTTCCTCGCAGTTGGTTTTGTTCCCACATGTCCTCCCGCAACCCCACAGTGGCATTCCCATAGTACAACCTCCCTCTCGTGGTCCAGGACACATATTGGTAAGATTTGGTCCAACCCCATCTTTTACAAGTGTCCCGCTATTAGTTGGTACTCTGCCGCTTGGACTACGAGGTTTTTTCTTTGGACTGTTATATAATATTTTGGGCATTGTCCTGTTGTCAAGTAAGTTATGATCTGATATAGGTGTTCCGGGATGGCTTCTACTCTGAAAAGATCAACATTCGATAGCTGATCATCCAGAGACCCTCCATTTTCCCCATTTTCGAGTCTCGACAGGTGGTCTGGTCCCAAATTTAGCCTCCCATGCTTTACTATCACCTCAAAGGTGAATTCCTGAAAGAGTAGGAGCCATTTGCAGATTCTTCCTTCTAAAACTGGTTTGTTTACCAAATATTTTAACGCTGAGTGGTCTGTGAAAAACTTGAACATACCTCCTAATAGGTAATGGCAGAAATTTTGAAGGGAATACACCATTGCTAGTGCTTCCCTCTCCGTTGTGGGGTAGTTTCATTCTGCCGTTGATAATTTTCGAAATGAAAAATACACTGGGTGATCAACTGTAGTATCTCCTAGTTGGGCTAGAACCACTCCGAGTGCAATGATCGAAGCATCGATGTGGACATGAAATTTCTTATCCTAGTCTGGATGAATCAATATTGGCAGACTTTAAAACTTCTCCTTCAACGTATTCAAGGTTACCATGCAATTCTCTGTCCAATCGAACTGTTCCGACTTCCGCAATAGCTTCTCTAATGGGGCTGTTACCCTCGCGTAGTTGCGTATGAATCCCCGGTAGTAGCCTGTGTGGCCCAGCAGTGACCTTAGCTGTTTTAAAGTCTCTCATGCTTCCATGTTAACTATAACGGCTACCTTTGCTAGATCCACGCAAACTCCCTGTTTACAGACAACATGTCCTAGAAATGTCCCAAACGGCACCGCAAAGATGCACTTCTTTAGGTTCAATGAAATCTGTAGTTGTCTACACCTATCAAACATAATTCTCAATAGCGTTGCATGGTCTTTTAACAGGCTGTAGATGGTCCAGTCGTCCATATAAACCTCCAGGAATTTGTGAATGTAGTCGCGGAATGTTGCTATCACAATGCATGAAAATACGGTTGGTGCATTCTTCAAACCAAATGGCATTACATGATATGCAAAGGAGCCCCATTCGGTGGTGAACGTTGTATTTTTCTTATCTTCTTCCGCTATCCGTACCTGATGGTATCTTGAGAATCCATCCAGAAAGGAATAAGCCTCGTTCTCCGTAACGTTGTCAAGGTCCTCATCACTGAATGGAGTAGGGAATGGGTCATGTATGTATGAATTATTCAAACTCCTGTAATCCACACAGCCTCAGATTTCAAACTTATCCTTTTTTCTCTGTATGACTATCGGATTTACCCATTCTGCCTCCTCCAAAAGGAATATTAACCCTACCTTTAGCATTTTATCAATTTTCGCTTTAACTTTTTCCTTTACCCTTGGATTCAACTGATAGGGTCTGTGCTTGATTGGTCTTGCATCAAGCTTCAGGATTATCTACATTTCTCCCAAGTCTCCTTTGATTCCTTTCAAGTCTGCTACAGATGATGGGAACAAGTCCTCATATTCTTTTAGTAGACTGAATATTTCCTTGGTCATCTCAGCATCCCAATAATCACCGATTGATTCCAGTTTGGGTCTTTCTTCAGTCCCAATGTTCATTTTCTTGGTTTTAAGTGGTGCAGGTGAATTCCTTCGGTTGTCGGGTCTTCCTGAATATCTCGTTCCCCTTTCGTCTCTTCAAAATACAGATGTCGAAGTCCTTCTAGATCATTATCATCCATTTCATTATTTACCTTTTTACATGCTACCGACTGTTTTGCGCTTTGGTTCAGAAGTGGTTGCTCACCATCCTCCTAATTCTCCTGGAAGAACAATACCCTTTTAGCAGCCTGTAATGCTTGGGTGACTAGTTCTATTCTTCCTTCAAATAAGAAGCACTGTGTGAATTTCCCCGTAACTTTGTGCCACGTGCTAGTTCCTCTTTTCATCTCCTCCGTTAGGTACCAAGCTTGGGGAATCACGTCCAGTGAATGTATAAACTTGTGGACCCACATCTCCTTTGGGTATCCCACAATGG
Organism: Pinus albicaulis; assembly: GCA_034641835.2. Classification (NCBI taxonomy): domain Eukaryota; kingdom Viridiplantae; phylum Streptophyta; class Pinopsida; order Pinales; family Pinaceae; genus Pinus; species Pinus albicaulis. The sequence continues at coordinate 1,426,542,851 of CM076570.1, forward strand.
TCCATTGATCTTCACACTCTTTCAAATGTTTTCTGGGGTCTAAGTCCCCTCGGAATTTTTGAGTGAAATATGGTTCTTCTTCTCCCTTGAACCTGGCTTTCAGTGCTGCCGCAACTTTGTCCCATTGTAACAGTGAGTTGCGGTGGTTACTCCACCACATTGTAGATGTATATTGTAGGGCCATGTCCATGAGTGGGACCCTATGGTCCTCTGGTACTTTATCT